>QANZ01014570.1:15379-40862 GCA_003254925.1 Chamaecrista fasciculata | reverse complement strand
AATAGTTAGGGTCTTAAAATAGTATTTTAACTAAAGACCCTGAGATTGTTAGGCAAATTATCACGTGCACCGTTAGTTTTTTGACGGTCAAAACCACCTAGACCCTATTTTGCAAACGGAGTTAACCTCAGGCCCCAATTTGAAACTTTTCAAACCACATGTACCCTATCTGAAACAGGGCCAAACCACGGGACCCTATTTTGTAATTTACCCTTATTTAAATAATACCAAATCATTTATCATTTTTAATTCTACGTTGATAATGGAACTTACATAATACCAAATCATTTATCATTTATCATTTTTCAATAGAATATTCTCAGTGGTACACAATTTTCTGTTACTTCTAAGAATATTCTCTTCCTTGCTCAAATGCTTCAGTTTTTCTATTCTAACTTAATGGGGGCTACAAGACATGATTAATAATGGAACTAAAACTAATTATTCTTCCTCCACTATTTATAAAACATACGACGACCTCACCAAAAAATAATAAAATATGAAATGTTTTATATATTCTCTAGTGCAAGGAGAAAAAACAGACTGGTAATTTAATAAAAAATGGTCTAACTGATGACAAACATAAAGCTAATTTTAAAATTGTCATGGACTGCTATTATTTCTAGATACAAGAATGATCATTTCATTTCATTACAATTCCTTCCATTTCCATTCTGACTCTGCATATTTTAATCCCACTATTACCAAAATCATTTGCATATGGCATTCTCCACCTAAAACTCTACCATTGTTAAAGACTAAACAAATTTACCACAATCAAGAGATGTCCTATTCTTTTAAAGCACATTCTTTGTCATATTTTCTCTAGTTTATTGCAGTCCCGCAACCGCAATTGCAACTACAATATTGTTGATATAGTAATCGCTGCAATCACATTTGGTCGCAAAAATAACTCTTGCAACAGTCGCAACCATGATGAACGCAACATAACCACATCCGCACCTAAAATTTGCAACAATAGTTTATGTGTATGTCTAAAATTTAACAAGACTTCGTATAACTATTTTACACTTACCTTTTGTACATGCATTCATTTGGCAAAATCAACCTATGGATTGTTTATTTCAGTTTCATTAGATACAAGATTCCCAGATTTCGCCTTTGCTTCTTTAACAGGGCTTTCTTCATCTGCTGGAACATCAGCAGTTAGCCTTCCCATCTTGTTTTGTAAATCAGCAAGAGATTCTTTGGTCAGTTTTCCTCTGGGACTTTTCTTTTTGTCCACAAGCTTTAGTTCCAGTCGATATAATGCACAGCCATCATATTTATTCATCTCATATTCATACAAATGCCATTCAAGATAACTTAGAGGCTGAGGGTCCATGTAATAGGACCTCTTTTGCCCCCCATGTTCCTTCATCACCTGCTTCCTCGATTCATGCCAACCTCGTCCATTGTAATCAGGGAGAGATCTTTGTTTTCGATTTCCACTCTCAAAAGCCCTTCTAGGTTTGTCGAAAAAAAGCCACTCTCTTACAGTTTCACCCTCAAGAAGAGAAAGATCAAACAACTCTGCAACAAGAAGAAAACCAATGATACAAACATGAACAAAAAAGACAAAGTAGGGATGATCACAGGTATAATATAGGTAGAGTACTATGATTCTCGTCCCTAGACCCAAATATGAGCGGATATTAAAATCATTTCCCATCCTCAGACTCTGAATAATTAAATCCCCATACCTGACTCCGAGAAACTTAGAAATAAATTATTTTGTTTACCAATATAAAACATAATTTCATCAATTTTTTATATCTATAACTATCAAAGAAAATCATAAATATGGATATATTATTAGATTACTTCAATATGTAAGAAATATTTAATATTTTATTTTTACAAATTTACATTTTTTCAACATGAAGTTTGAAAATATTATATTTTTATATATATAAATAAATATTTTTTATTACATTAGGATACCTCATTCCCCATTCTTGGACCCATTGACATTAGATCCAGACTAGGACTAAAACCCACGGAGTAATCTTGAGTATGAGTATTTTGATCATTCCTACTTCCTAGATAAACCAAGTTCTTCCATAACACTTGATAAAAGCAAGCCTCTTGCTAGAATTCAAAATATTAAATAAATACATTAAACAATGAGATGCATATAAAGTAATACAAGTTCATGGAACTTACCAGGAGCATTCCAGGGGGATTTAGTCAAAGCAGCACCTTCACATTTAGGTAAGCCCACTTCCTTACCCAGCATCTTCGCATTAAGGGAATCAAACAAGGGACCATCTTTTATATCAATGCCCCCTGGCCGTAAAATTGGAGTCATGCCGGGAAGGCCCTCATTATTTGCCAAAAGTTCATGAGAACTACTGCAGTAGTCCTGGCACCATTTTAACCCTTGAGCTGGTCTAAAACAATCCCATAAAGCACATTTTGGGCCTAAAAAAGCAGAAGGTGCAGGCCGGATATTTGGAAGAATATTAGGCGTAATACCCTCTCCAAACTGTTTAGTTTCATCAGCTCCAACAAAATGGCTACTGTCAAACAATTCATCTAAACTAAATTGATTTGGCTCAGTGCCTTTTGTTTCTGAGCTATACCTGAAGTCAGGATATATATTAAACTGATCAATCAAATCAGTGTTATAACCCACTGTGCTGTAATTCACATCTTGATTTAAACCAAGTTGATGATGATCTGACAGCACATCTTGATTTAAACCGAGTTGATGATGATCCGATTGAGTGAACGTAACTGAGTTGTCAACAGCATTGCCATAGGGAGTTGAAGCAGAGCCTTCAATGTGATTAAAGCCATAGGGAGTTGAAGCAGAGCCTTCAATGTGATTAAAGCCTTCAAGAGCACAACCTTGTTGATTTGCGTCAAAACACTTCTGCAAGATACTAAGTTAATTATCCATCAAATCTATGAAGAACAACAAAGAAATAACAGATGAACCAGTAAAAAGCAACAATCAATTTTGCAAAACTGCCAATTCTGGTGTCAATTAATGAAAACTTATATGGTACACCTAATCACATACTCTAGTCTATATGATATTGATATTCTTTATGTTTGATGACCCAAAAAACAAAGAGTAAAGATACAACTTGGTCCTTGAAAGATCTGAGCTGATAACTTACACACTTTTAGTCAAGTTAGGGAGACAATACATTTTATCCCTTAAGCATATTTATAAAGACTAACTTGTAGGGACAAAAGGACTAAAATGTATTGATTTTATGATTTTCAGAAATCAAAGAGAGTAAGCTAAACTATCAGAGATTGAGTTGTTAATTTGTATATCTTACAAGGACCAATTTATATGTTCAATTAAAAAAGAACTACCCCAAAAAGCTTACAACTATGAATCATAATAGAGACAACAAGTGTTTATTCAAATCACTGAAATAAAGAATCAGACAAGCAGTATGTAAACCATAACAAGACCCCTTCAGAATTAGTGAAAGAAACTTACTTCCTGGAATGACGAATAGTAGGTTCCATTAAGATTATGAAGATGTGGCTCAGTTTTCAAGGGTGCAGCTGCAACCTTTGCCAATTCACTATTTGCATCATCTTCCTCATCAAGCTCTTGAAGCAATTGGGCTAGTTCCTCTGGAAATAGTCCAAGATTTCCATCCTAGAGAACACCACCAACATGTATGCAAATCTTCAAACTCAAATACAATGAGACAGCTCACAGTATAAATTGGGAATGTCTATGAACTTAAGAGTAAGTCTATTTTTTGTCCCAAGAACTACCATTTAATTCCAAAATTTTAGAAACATACTTGTTTCGTCCTTGAAACCTTATTCATGAGACTAAATAATTGATAAGTATTTACAAATATACAAGGTTTACATTGCAATTTTACAATAACTTAGACTACAAAAAATAAGTTTTGCGTCAACATAAATACATACACCCAAGGAGGAAGCTGGAGATGGTTTGTTCAGCTCAGTTTTCCACTCTTGAAGCATCAGATGCATCTTCGCCTCAAAGAAAACAATATCATTGGTCCTACTCTCGTTTCTTGCCGATTGAAGCTTCGAGAAGATTCCTTGAAGATCATCAACAAGTTGTTTCGCTTTATCCTTCATGACTTGATGAGAGGAAGATCCATATTTGGTCTTTGAAATATCATCATCCATTGTTCCCTTTCAGTAAATATCACAAAATCTTGAAAAAAATTAAAAATTGAACTTGAAACACTCGATAATTATCCCAGATCAGAGCTAAAATAAACGAGTGGTTTGTTTCGCAAAGTTTAAAACTTGAATCAGATCAAGTAGAAATCAGAATTACCAGAGAAAAAAGAAAGACGAATTCTTCTGCAACAATGAAGTAAGAATAGGTCTCGAGGGAGAAATAGAAAAAGAACAAAGCAAAAGGAGTAACGAAAATTGTTTGGAAAGTGAAATATATTCGAAACCCTAAATTGGAGCGACCAAGTCGGAACAGAATCATGCACGAGATACCACCGGAAAAACCACCCTGCGTACACCGACCAAGTTGGTTCTAAATGTATACAATAATGTTTATGGGCTTAAGTGCAATTTTGGTCTCCTAACTTTTGCAAAGGTCTCAATTTGGTCCCCTAACTTTTTTTGTTGCAATTTTGGTCCCTTAACTTTCGCAAAGGTCTCAATTTGGTCCCCTAAATTTTTTTGTTGCAATTTTGGTCCCTTAACTTTCGTAAAGGTCTCAATTTGGTCCCCTAACTTTCGCAAAGGTCTCAATTTGGTCCCATAACTTTTTTTGTTACAATTTTGGTCCCCTAACTCTTGAAAACGTCTCACTATTAGTCCAAAGTGCACTTCCAAGTCATGAAAACGTCTCCGCAAAATGGTCATTTTTTAATCCACTTCACTCATATTTATCACGTCATCAACCAACTCAGCCTTTAGATCGGCACTAACGGCAGATAATGGATGGAAAAAGTGCACTTGGGACCAACAGTGAGACGCTTTCAAAAGTTAGGGGACCAAAATTGCAACAAAAAAAGTTAGGGGACCAAATTGAGACCTTTATGAAAGTTAGGGTACCAAAATTGCAACAAAAAAAATTAGGGGACCAAATTGAGACCTTTGCAAAAGTTAGGGGACCAAAATTGCACTTAAGCCATGTTTATTTGATATTTTATATTTCAAAATATTCAAATTAGTTCTAAATGTTAAAAAAAATTTCATTTAGTCCCAAATTATTGAATATAATTATATTTTTTTTCGTTTTCAAGTTCGAATGTGACGAATCCAAAAGTATGTATTATTCTCATAAGAGTACATTTTCTTTCTAACTAGGATTGTCAACAAATAAGGTCGAATCAGCCTTCAAAGTAGATCGCTCGTTTCACGGTCAAATAAGCAAAATTGATTAATATCTCTCTTGTTTTAAGTTTGAATGTAACGAATTCAGAGCTACGAGTTACTCTTAATAAGTCCTTTAAACTTGAAATGAGAGATGAAATAAATAAGATCAAATTCAATAGTTTTGAACCAAAATGAAATATGTTGCCAACATTTAAAACTAATTTGAACATTTTAAAACATAAGGACTCAAAATGAACATTAAGGCATATATTAATGACCAAAATGACTCTTCTATTATAATATGTAAAAGCTGAGTGCTAGAGCCAAATTGTGTCACTTTTCATCTCCACAACTTCTACGCTCACTCGACACGTGTCCTTAATTAAATTCGTCCCATATGTCAGTCAACTGTGGTGATTAAAATCTTTAATCTTATTCAAATGCATATTGACAAATATTAAGGAAATTAAACGTGTGAAGGTCTGCATTAAATTATTCAATTTGATTTTCAATTTGAGGCTGTACATATATATGGAAATAAATTAAATATGATGAAGGCAATGTTTTGCATTTGTCAATGGATGGTCATATCTTCTAAATAGATGGATGCGTTTTCGGTACTGGAAAGAAACGCAATACACACCCCTACATGGAAGGAAATCAAATGTGTGAAGGCATGCATTAAATTATTCAATTTGATTTTGAATTTGAGGCCACACATATATGGAATGTAATTAATTTTGTTTACAAAAAATAATTATGAGCATTCATGGATACACTAATTAACGCCGATGATGATGCGCCATATGTAATATATATTTCGTGGAAATTCGAGTCTTCGCATTGTTAGATGTTGTACAATGAAAATCAATACTACTGCAATGTATCATCCTCTGCTTCTCATTCAATTTTTTGCTAAACAATGAAAATCTTATTCCACTTATATTCTTGAATTTTTTTTTCTCATGAATGTAGGTGTTCTCAATGATATGTTATGTAAATAAACATATGACCCACCTACAAAGAAACGATCGATTAGCTTCTACAGTGCTAAAGTTGAGGTTTGTTTTCTCGAATATATTTTGTTGTGTGATTATACATTTCTACAATGCCTAAGTTGATGTTTATATATTGTAGGTTTCGATTTGGCTTTGTGATCCTAAGTTGATAGGTTCCTCAGGTCTCATGGCTACCATGGTCTCTTCTCTCAAATTGAGGTTTTCCCTTTGTTTCTCTCGACTTTCTCTGTGTTCTGCGTGTTATGGGACTGGGAAATATTAATCAGGATTGTCATGTTTCTCTCTCTTCTCTCAAATCCAAAAACTATTAAGTGGCATAGCAGACATAAGCGACTAACATTTTTCTGTTTGGGATTTCATGTCAACAGGTGGTTTTAAGCGACAGAGAACCAATAGCCACAAAAAGGAATTCATTTTCTGTGTTTGCCTTCTCTCTACGAAGAAACGGGAAAAGATATTTTCTTGATATGACTTTTGTTTTTTTGGGCGGTTTATTGTAGGTGTAAATGGTATATACGTATATCATATTAATGATATGGGTGTTGTGTTTAGGAGATCCTTTATGCCAAATGACTCTTTTTGCTTTCTTTTCTCTTTCCCACCCCAGTTTTGTTCTTCCTAATGTTGTGCCTATAGTTTTAAAGTCTTAACTAAGAAACTGAATAGAGAGTAAATTTCTTTTACGATTATGGCCCATGTTTTATTTTGGGATTTATTTCAATTTTCCTTCAATCTCTGTCCCCTTGCTCTCAGACTTCAATTGTGTTGGATATGTCATGAGTTAAAGTGGCCTATTACCACTTAATTGTCATTAAATTATGGGAACAAATGATCATTCATATGATTTCTTGCGATCTATCTCCTTATAACTTAACAAAATTATTGTTGAATGAATAAGGACCATTGTATTTACGTTCTCAAAGTTCATATCTAAGTCTAAGATATTTCACAATTGATCTAAAATCTCTCTCTTCAAATTTAGTTGTGAAATATAATTAATTGAAAAATAATTATTATAATTTCCATATCTAATACTATGAAATTGACTAATTAAAACAAATATAGAAACAAAATTATAGGCTGCAGTTTCTACACACAAAGTGATTGACAAATGATTCCATAATCTTTGCCATATGTCTGGTGTCAAGATTGTTTCAAGAAACCAAAATTTGGTAATAATATAATCTTAAAAGACTGAAAGACTTTAGCTAATTGGACTGTTTTGGATTTTTTTTGGGCTAATTCGTTATTTTCTTTGCAAATATGATTTGTTTTGCCATTTTTCTATGTTGATATGTAATTTTATCTGCACAATTGATTGTTTCGCAATTTCTACTGGACTGAACTATAATTCTTCTAAACTGTGGGAAATGTTCTGAAATGAATCTTTAATTGTTGGGAACTTTTTATAATTTTTGCTTTTTGCGCCAATCAGAATAAAGAACATCTTAAATTTCCTTGATTGTTGCAAATGAATTCTGAAAAATAGTCAAGTTTTTTTATTAATGCATAATTCCATTCTTTAATGAGGTGGTAAGAGTACATAGCATAATTCCATTCAGAACTTAATAATAATCAATTAGAAGATGGTCTACAATTAAAGATGCATAATTCCATTCAGAACTTAATAATAATCAATTAGAAGATGCATAATATATTTCAGAATAATTTTGGAGCTTTTAAATTAGAAGAAAAAGAGAAATGTAGGTTTTATTATTATTATTNGCTGTGTCATGATTCCTTTCCCGGTGTAGAAAAAGATGCGTGGAATATTGCTGAAGATTGGACAAGAAAATGTGAACTTTTCAGGGAGAGAGCTAGCTTGTGGAATAAGAATGTTTTTGGTTACATCCACAAACGGAAGAACCTACTTATGCGTAGACTCACTGGTATTGACAGTGCCATTGACTCAAGCGGACATTCGAATCTCATTCGTGTACGTAGGGAACTTTGGGAGGCCTATGACGAGGTTCTACGTCAAGAGGAACTCTTGTGGTACCAAAAGTCCAGATGTCGTTGGTTGAATTGGGGAGACCGTAACACGAAGTTTTTTCATGCAACTACCATTGCACGGAGAAAGAGAAATCGTATTGATACCCTCAGGAATGATGCGGGTGAATGGATCTCTGAGGAAGAGAAACTGAAGGATATGGCGGTTGAATTCTATGAGAACCTTTATAAATGTGTCCAGAGGGTCAACCATGATGAGCTCACAAACCTCTTTCCGTCGTTAGATGAAGCTAGTATCAGAGATATTCACCGCGACCTCGAGGATTGTGAAATCAAGAGTGCTCTTTTTAGTATGGGTCCTCTCAAAGCTCCTGGAGTAGATGTTCTCCATGCTCTTTTTTTCCAGAGTCAATGGGATACAGTTGGTAATGATGTTTGTAAACTTGTGAAAAAAGCTTTTATGGAGCCTGATTGTATTAAAGATATTAACCAGACTCTCCTTGTTCTCATTCCCAAGGTGGACCACCCTGAATCTCTGAAGGAATTTCGCCCTATAGCTTTGTGTAATGTTGTTTACAAACTCATTACTAAAGTTATCGCTAATCGTCTCAAGGGCCACTTGAACAAAATCATCTCTCCAGCTCAGTGCAGCTTCATTCCAGGAAGACATAGTAGTGATAATATTGTTGTTGCACAGGAAGTTATTCATTCTATGAGAAATCTCCATGGTAATAGAAGCTTCATGGCTACCAAGATTGATCTTGAGAAGGCTTATGACAGGTTGAATTGGGATTTCTTGAAGAGTGCTCTGCAAGACATAGGGCTCAAAGATTGGCTCATCTCTCTCATTTTATCCTGTGTTTCCTCTTGCTCGATGCAGGTCCTTTGGAATGGTAGTATGACTCGTAGTTTTACCACATCTAGAGGAATTAGACAGGGGGACCCACTTTCGCCCTATCTTTTTGTCATTTGTATTGAACGCTTGGCCCACATGATTTCTTTTGAAGTTGAACATGGGAGGTGGAAGCCAATTCGCCTTAAAAGATCGGGGCCCCTTATTTCGCATCTCTTCTTTGCAGATGATCTCATCCTTTTTAATGAAGCTTCTTTAGATCAGGCGCAGGTCGTTAACTCGGTCTTGAATGACTTCTGTAATTTTTCAGGGCAAAAAGTTAACGCTAACAAGACTAAAGTCTTCTTCTCCAGGAATGTGAATCATGTGAGAAAGGAACAACTTTGTGAGACTATGGGATTTGGTTGTACTTCTGATCTCGGTAAATACCTTGGTACTCCGTTGCTCCACAAAAGAGTTACTAGGGGGACTTACCATTTCCTCCTTGATGCAGTTCAATAAAGACTAAGTTCATGGAAGATGAAATCTTTGAATATGGCTGGTCGAGCTGTCCTTATTTCATCCGTCATCCAATCCATGCCTTCTTACATCATGCAGACTACTAAAATCCCTGCCACAACTTGTGATAGTATTGAGAAATTTGCTCGATCTTTCCTCTGGAGTAACTCTGGTAATACTACCAGTATGCATCTCCTTGCTTGGGACAAGGTTTGTAAACCCAAAGCTGATGGTGGCTTGGGTTTTCGTCACCTGCGCACCAATAACAAAGCTTTTCTCATGAAGATTGCTTGGAGCCTTATTGTGGATAGAGATTCCCTGTGGGTGCGCACAGTACGGAACAAATATTCTTGTGGTGACGGCATCATTCCTATTGTTCAGAAAAAACAGAGCTCTTCTAACCTTTGGCAAGGTATTTGTGATATTTGGGAGGATGTTCTTGACAGCACTATTTGGAGGATTGGTAATGGTCTCAGTATCCGGTTTTGGAGTGATAGATGGGTGCCTGGTCATGACCAACTTTCCCTTCATGCTTGCATTTCTCTTACTAATGTTGAATGTGAAAGGAAGTTGATTGACTTTACTACGCCCTCAGGTGATTGGAACTATGAGTTATTTGCTAATTTCCTTCCTCCTTTAACTGTTGATATTATTAGGGGTCTCATACCTCCTTGCCATTCGAGTATTGATGATTATCCGGCTAGGAAACATACATCTGATGGATCCTTCTCTGTCCACTCTGCCTACCACAGCCTTATTCATGTCGAGCCTACCAATCAACAAAGCAGTTGGAAGATGCTGTGGAAATGGCCTGGACCTCCCAAAATCCGCAATTTTTTGTGGCTTACTACTCATGAAAGAATTCAAGTCAAACTCTTTCTTTTTAACAAAAATATTGCATCATCTCCTAGTTGTCCCTTCACTTGTGGGAAGGATGAATCAGTCATACATTGCCTAAGGGATTGTGCTCATGCTGCCAAGCTGTGGAAGTCTATTGTTGCGCCTAATAAAGCTCAGGTTTTTTTTAATCTACCATTGTCTGAATGGATCGGGTTGAATTTGAGCTCAAGAATGGGTAATATTTCTTCTTTTGGTTTGGATTGGGCAATTGTTTTTGGTTACACTTGCTGGAATATTTGGCTCAGTAGGTGTGCTTTAGTGCACAACAGCAGTGCCTGGTCGTTACAAACAATAATGGAGCGTATTCATGCCTCGCTTAATGATCATAGGGCTTTTATTGGTAGTAACCGAAAACTGCTCAACATACATAATGAGTTCACCAGTGTTTCCTGGACGCGTCCCCCTCCTGGGCAGTACAAAATCAACACTGATGGTTCTGTTCTGACTTCTGGATCTGCGGCTTGCGGGGGAGTTATTCGAGATGATAATGGATCCTGGGTTATGGGATTTGCGAGCCCTCTTGGCAGGTGCAGCATCAATACAGCCGAGCTACGTGGTATTCTCTTAGCTATTGAATTAGCTCACCGCCTGAAGCTTGATCATGTGCATGTTGAAACTGATTCCGTGTTTGCCAAGGATGCTATTATTAATGGTGTGGGGGCTGCGCATCCTCATGCCAGTCTTGTTGCTAAAATTAAAACACTCATCCTTGATACCAGTTGGAGTTGTAGTGTTAATCATGTTTACCGTGAGGCCAATTCAGTTGCTGACCATCTTGCCAATCTTGGGCACTCTCTTTCTCCAGGGATGCATGAATTTCATGATGTTGTGGAAGGTTGTAGAGACAAGTTAGAAGCTGATTCTCTTGGCACCGCCTATTCTAGGCTTGTAANAGGAAAAATATATAATCTAGTCCCTAAAAGTTTACAATTCAGTACTCAAAAATTACATTTTGGTCCCACATTCACACCTCCATCCTCCTTTATCTTACCACCCCAAAAAACATCCTTTATTAACTTCCTCCTTTAGCACAAATTTCGAGGCAATCATTACTCATACCACTTTACTACCACCAAAACAAACACAAAAACAACACTCCTTTATTCTCCTTTATTTTTACCATTTTTACCCCTATACAAATTTAAAATACCAATACTATTATTTCAACCCACCACAATCATTACATACCCTTTAAAATAATTTCACATCATAATTCCTTCTTTATCTCTCATTTACCCAAACACAATTTACTAAAAACCTCCTTTATAACACAAATCCTTTACCTCTCCTTTATTACCTCCCTCATTCCTTTATCCTCCTTTATTATCCCTCCTTTACTAACCTAATATCCAAACGGGCCCTTAGTGAAAACGCATAAAAATAATATGGGACAGATGGCACAAAATAAGCCATCTGATCTTATGGATGGTTGATATTGAAGGACAGCAAGGACAACTGGAGAAAAGTACAGCAGATGATCCACAACTCTATTATTGTCCCCACATTACAAATGCTTTATCTTGCACTATATAAAGGATTTTTCCATCAACAAGTAGCAAGTTTCTGAATCATGCACGAATCCATCATTTGCATAACATCTATAAAAATGAGAATTACACACATTAGAGACAAGAAAAAAAAAATAAATTAAACATCCATTGACATAAGTATAGATATATACCTTTGGTAAATCATTGATTTGATAGAGATATAAAACTTGTCGATATATATCCCTCGTTCTTGGAGTATCTTTCTCTTTCTTCTCATCTTCTTCTACAATATTTTCTCCAAAACCTATGATATCTTTTAAAAATGAGAATGTTGAATTTTTTGTTGTTTACCACATTTATTTATAGATGAATAAATGTAAAACAACGAATAATCAAACTAAGATCGTTTAGAACAACGGTTAGTCGAATTACGACTAAATCAAACTACGACTATTGAGAACAACGGTTAATGAAACTACGACTAATCAAATTACAACTACTTTAAATAACGACTAGTCGAATTACGACTAATCAAACTACAACTTTAATGAAAGAACGACATTGATACATTTAGTTTTATGTGCTATATATTTTTTCTTTTTCTTTGTTTACTCATTAAATTTTTATGTTTTTAGTTGCCAAACCATCTTAATTATGATAAATAACCATATATAATATTCTTAACGCACAACCAATTCATTCAATTAGTAAAATATGCACAAAAAATGTTTAGATTCTTGATATAATCTATGTCCAATAGTGTTGAAAATATTCCTTTTTATATTTTTCCTAAAAATCTAGTCCAATACGTGTATTTAATTAAAACTAGAGTGTTAACTTAAATCTGCTATAGTTGAGTGAGGCTTTGTCTGTATGGTTCTAATTCTATTGCTTGTCAGGGAAAGTTCTGAACTTGGTGGTTTAATTTTGAGAACAGGAGATGTTTTCAAAGATCTTGTTATGCCCCCAATTGGAAGAGACAGAGTGAGGAAGAGGAAGAGGATGAAGAAGGAGAGATTGTGAGGATGATGATGAAAAGTCTGGGCAAAGTGAAGAGGAAAGTAGGATTTAGGGACCAAATTGCAAGAGAGTAGTTTTTTTAGGGGTTTAGGGGTTTAGATTTTAGGGTTTTTAATACTTTTAAGGACTAAATTGAAATGTTTGGAAGAGTTTTGGGACACTTTACAATTTTATTTTGAGGATTTGGGACTAAAATGAATGAAGATGATGAAAAATGTAAATCCATGGATTGATTTGCTAGTTTACTCAATTTTTATGTTCAAAAATGTAAATCCAGTCATCATGCCACGTTGGAAAAAAAAATATGAATGTCCAGTCATTATGCCACGTCAGACCAAAAAAATGACACATAAGTAAAAAAATTGCCACATGGGCATTGAGTCAAAATTGGGGGCATAATTGAAACGTTAGTTTCACATTGAGGGCACGCTTGAACAAAATGAAACGTTAGGGGCATTACTGAAAATCACTGCAAACGTTAGGGGCACAAAAGGGTGTTTTGCCTTAAATTACTTGGATCGACTTCACGAATCAGTTACTAAAAAAACAAGTTGGTTGGTTCATAAATATTAAAATGGTGAACAATTTTGTCCCTGGATTAAAATAATAGTCATCATCTATCTCGTACTCTCTCTCTCTCTTTATTATAATTATACTTATACAATTTTACCAATAAAGATTTTAGACAAACAATAGAATTTTATTGAGTTGATGCATTAGTCCATAATGAAGAAAATAAAAGTTAAAAATGTATCGAGTTGTCCCAAAATAATCATCAATGACTTTTTCTTTTCTTGTGTTAAATAAAAAAATACGAGTCTTGGTTCATGTAACATTCAAAACGTGAATGATTTGATGCTTAAGTTAAAATAACGGTCAACGTCCATTTTGTACTCTCTTATATTACAATTATAATTATTTAATTTCGTCAAAATAAATTTTAGATAAAAAGTTGACTTTTGGGCCATCTAATCTAATTTTTACTAAATTAACGCATCAGTCCTTAATAAAGAAAAATAAAGTAGAAAACATATCGAATTGTTTTAAAATAGTCATAAATCATTATTTAAAATCAATTTTTTAAATATATTGATTGACTTTGTTTTTAAAATTTATATAGTTAATTTTTTAATAAGAGGGATAAAAATATTTTTACTAATAAAAATATAATAGTAATTAATATGTAAATAAAAAACCATTATTATTATTATTATTTTATTAAATGTTAAAGATAAATAAAAGTAAAAGATTAATTATAATAATTAGAAAAAAAAAATGTTAAAAGAGAATTAGATGAAAAGTAATACGATGAATCTGGGTCAGTTCGTTTCCGTTTTTTTTTAATTTGTTTTGATTATAATCATAGTTTGATTATAATCAAAGTTGATTATTTTTGTAGTGGTGTTTGGATGATTGTTGATTATTTGGTGTGCAATTATTAAAATGGGTATGTAATGATTGTCGTAGGTGGATAAAAAGTAAGGAAATTGATAAATTGTATAGGGGTATAAATGGAAGAAAAAGTTGGAAAAAGTAAGATGTGATTTGATTATAATAAAAGTGTGTTTGGATGTGATTGTTGTTTGGAAAAAAATAAAAAATGTTACTATTTGCCTTGAAAAGCGTGAAATCTTGATTATTTTTGTGTGCAAGTGGGGGGATGATTATCCAAATCGGTGCGCCGTTTCATTTTTGCCTACGAAATGGTGCACCAAAAAGGACTAAAATGTCTTCTTGTTGCTCGACATTCGGTGCACCGATTCGCAGCAGATGAGAGAGAAATTATTAACGCACGCGGACCCGAAATTTTTGTTCAATTTGACATAAAAATCTCTCTCTCTCTTCAATCCACGTTTTTCTCATCGAAGATCCTTCATCCTTCATCTTCTTCTTCAATTCAAACAGTGTTTCGCATCGTCGTAGTGGGAATGACAGATCTGTGGTCTCAGATTTCCAAAACGCATTCGAAATTGAAGAATCAAAATTAAGAAAAAAAAAAATTGAAGCCATAACACGAAGATTTTCGAATCTAAGCAAAACAGAGCAATTTCTCAAAATTTCTTGTGGCAATATGATCTATGGGTGCCGAAAACCAAAACCATAAACTCATTTGTCAAAAACGAAATCAAATTCGTTGTCATTTTCGAATCTAAGACCGTTCATGCTTCTCGGCGTCACCTACAAATTGAGTTTCAGATTTTCGNACCATAAACAGAGCAATTTCACTTTCTTATTTCACATCACCAGCTTCGAAAACCAAAACCATATGATCTATGATCTATTTCTCAAAATTTCTCAAAATTTCTTGTGATTTTGATTCAAATTCGTTTGATTTCGTTTCCGTTTTGGCTGTGATTTCAATTTTGGATTCTGAGAATTCGATTTTTGAAGAGGTCAACGGAGGAAAGGAGAGAGTGAGGATGAGGATGAAGATGACGATCTGCAAAATTTCAATTTCAGTTCTAAATTATTTGGGCAAAATAACATTTTAGCCCAAACACAAAAATGGATATTTACAAACTGACCCAATTTTGAAGTAAATGACAATTTTGCCCTTTGTGATTGGGGATTGATTGTATTAGAGTATAGGTAATTATAGGTTTATGTATAGGGGTATAAGTGTAATTGAGTGTGTTTGATTATTAAAAAATATGATTATAATTGAATCAGGAAAAAAATGTAAACGAACATGTTTATTATGATTATAATCAAAACAGATTATAATCAAAACGGAAACGAACTGGGCCAAATTGTTGCATATATAATAAATGAGGTGATATGCTTTTTATATATACTATGGGCTTTATATGCCCGTTAGTTGATATGCTTTTTATAATTATGTATATAACATTTGAATCATTAGAATTCAAAATTTTATTATAAAGCAATTGTTAATTTTATTATATTTTAAAATAATAAAAAATTTAATAAAAATGATTTGCTTTTAAAAATTTGTAATTGGCTATTTTTTTTTTTGTTTTCCAAGGTATCCCCCAACCCGACAGGCCAAGGACTAATCTTCCGCAGATCGGTGTTCCATTTAAGGGTCTACCGTTAGCCAATTGGTTGCTGCATACACAAGGCGGGATTCGAACCTCGACCTTGCTTATATGAGCAATTATAGAAGAAAATGGAGATATGTTGGAGCAATTATTTGAGCAATTAGCAATGGAGGGTGTAAATGATAATTTTTGTTTTATATTTGATTGTAATATAATTATTTAATATATTTATTTTATACTATAATTTTAAAATATCAGAAAACTCCTAAAAGATATATAATAGTATAAATTTGAATGTATATTAAAGTATAAGTAATTATAAGTATGTTTATAAGGTATAATTATAATTGAATGTTGAAAATAAGAGATTTTTGTTGTTGCACAGGAAGTTATTCATAGTAGTGATAATATTGTTGTTGCACAGGAAGTTATTCATTCTATGAGAAATCTCCGTGGTAATAGAAGCTTCATGGCTACCAAGATTGATCTTGAGAAGGCTTATGACAGGTTGAATTGGGATTTCTTGAAGAGTGCTCTGCAAGACATAGGGCTCAAAGAATGGCTCATCTCTCTCATTTTATCCTGTGTTTCCTCTTGCTCGATGCAGGTCCTTTGGAATGGTAGTATGACTCGTAGTTTTACCACGTCTAGAGGAATTAGACAGGGGGACCCACTTTCGCCCTATCTTTTTGTCATTTGTATTGAGCGCTTGGCCCACATGATTTCCTTTGAAGTTGAACATGGGAGGTGGAAGCCAATTCGCCTTAAAAGATTGGGGCCCCTTATTTCGCATCTCTTCTTTGCAGATGATCTCATCCTTTTTAATGAAGCTTCTTTAGATCAGGCGCAGGTCGTTAACTCGGTCTTGAATGACTTCTGTAATTTTTCAGGGCAAAAAGTTAACGCTAACAAGACTAAAGTCTTCTTCTCCAGGAATGTGAATCATGTGTGAAAGGAACAACTTTGTGAGACTATGGGATTTGGTTGTACTTCTGATCTCGGTAAATACCTTGGTACTCCGTTGCTCCACAAAAGAGTTACTAGGGGGACTTACCATTTCCTCCTTGATGCAGTTCAACAAAGACTAAGTTCATGGAAGATGAAATCTTTGAATATGGCTGGTCGAGTTGTCCTTATTTCATCCGTCATCCAATCCATGCCTTCTTACATCATGCAGACTACTAAAATCCCTGCCACAACTTGTGATAGTATTGAGAAATTTGCTCGATCTTTCCTCTGGAGTAACTCTGGTAATACTAGCAGTATGCATCTCCTTGCTTGGGACAAGGTTTGTAAACCCAAAGCTGATGGTGGCTTGGGTTTTCGTCACCTGCGCACCAATAACAAAGCTTTTCTCATGAAGATTGCTTGGAGCCTTATTGTGGATAGAGATTCCCTGTGGGTGCGCACAGTACGGAACAAATATTCCTGTGGTGACGGCATCATTCCTATTGTTCAGAAAAAACAGAGCTCTTCTAACCTTTGGCAAGGTATTTGTGATATTTGGGAGGATGTTCTTGACAGCACTATTTGGAGGATTGGTAATGGTCTCAGTATCCGGTTTTGGAGTGATAGATGGGTGCCTGGTCATGACCAACTTTCCCTTCATGCTTGCATTTCTCTTACTAATGTTGAATGTGAAAGGAAGTTGATTGACTTTACTACGCCCTCAGGTGATTGGAACTATGAGTTATTTGCTAATTTCCTTCCTCCTTTAACTGTTGATATTATTAGGGGTCTCATACCTCCTTGCCATTCGAGTATTGATGATTATCCGGCTAGGAAACATACATCTGATGGATCCTTCTCTGTCCACTCTGCCTACCACAGCCTTATTCATGTCGAGCCTACCAATCAACAAAGCAGTTGGAAGATGCTGTGGAAATGGCCTGGACCTCCCAAAATCCGCAATTTTTTGTGGCTTACTACTCATGAAAGAATTCAAGTCAAACTCTTTCTTTTTAACAAAAATATTGCATCATCTCCTAGTTGTCCCTTCACTTGTGGGAAGGATGAATCAGTCATACATTGCCTAAGGGATTGTGCTCATGCTGCCAAGCTGTGGAAGTCTATTGTTGCGCCTAATAAAGCTCAGGTTTTTTTTAATCTACCATTGTCTGAATGGATCGGGTTGAATTTGAGCTCAAGAATGGGTAATATTTCTTCTTTTGGTTTGGATTGGGCAATTGTTTTTGGTTACACTTGCTGGAATATTTGGCTCAGTAGGTGTGCTTTAGTGCACAACAGCAGTGCCTGGTCGTTACAAACAATAATGGAGCGTATTCATGCCTCGCTTAATGATCATAGGGCTTTTATTGGTAGTAACCGAAAACTGCTCAACATACATAATGAGTTCACCAGTGTTTCCTGGACGCGTCCCCCTCCTGGGCAGTACAAAATCAACACTGATGGTTCTGTTCTGACTTCTGGATTTGCGGCTTGCGGGGGAGTTATTCGAGATGATAATGGATCCTGGGTTATGGGATTTGCGAGCCCTCTTGGCAGGTGCAACATCAATACAGCCGAGCTACGTGGTATTCTCTTAGCTATTGAATTAGCTCACCGCCTGAAGCTTGATCATGTGCATGTTGAAACTGATTCCGTGTTTGCCAAGGATGCTATTATTAATGGTGTGGGGGCTGCGCATCCTCATGCCAGTCTTGTTGCTAAAATTAAAACACTCATCCTTGATACCAGTTGGAGTTGTAGTGTTAATCATGTTTACCGTGAGGCCAATTCAGTTGCTGACCATCTTGCCAATCTTGGGCACTCTCTTTCTCCAGGGATGCATGAATTTCATGATGTTGTGGAAGGTTGTAGAGACAAGTTAGAAGCTGATTCTCTTGGCACCGCCTATTCTAGGCTTGTAACTCTATCTTGAGTTTTTTATTGCTTTCCTTTTATTACCAAAAAAAAAAAAAATAAGAGATTTTTGTAAATTATTATCAGATTTTGGAATAATTTGTAAACAAACAAGATCATTCCAATGTTATCAGGACCTGAATTGCTCAAAGACTCAACAAATATTTGGTTTACACTTTGACCAATTTAATTTTCCTGAATGATCAAAATCTTTTCTGGTAGATCAAGTGATCATTTCATGTCACACAACTCAAGAATTATTTTTTTGTTATCTTTTTTGGTTGCCTGCAAAGTTCCTGACTAATTCAAACTTAACCTATGTCGCGTTGCACATTTAACTATAGTGAAAGTCTCCCAATCGAAATATCTATATTTACGAAGTATCAAATCCAAAACTTTACTTGTGATACTGAGCAAGATATCACTTGGACCAACCCCGCAGTGGTACAACTCAAGAAATCAAGAGCTAACATACAGCTTACAAGTCATGATTGAGGGAAGGTTTTCCTAATAATAATAGGGATAACCATTCAAAATAACAAAAATAATAAAAAAAACCAAGAGTCATCAAGAAAAGGATTCCACTCCACATTATTGTAATAGACTACTTGGTTCAGAACAAGCCGATCCAATACCATCGAAATTAAGTTCAAAGGCTTACAGTTGAGGAAAACCGGCAATGTCGAAAGATTTCAGGATGAATTTTCCGTTTGTGAAGGAGACAATCAAACTTCAGTATTGCACACGTCAGAAACTTCCACGAGAATCATCCAAAAATATAGTTCTGGAGATACTGTTGATGTCCTGCAGAAACATAATGACAAGATTTTCCCAACTGACTATTCCTGGAAATATAATTGCTTAAGCAAAAATGGAATTCTAATTGAAATTGTCATTCAAATGAAGAAACTACACTAAAACGGAATTGTAGTTTTTTTTTCTTGGTGAAAGATGCATTTGCCTATCAGAGACCAAGTGTTTCATGACAAATGGTGAATAGTAATGGGGCTGCTAGGGTTTAGTGTAAGAAAAGTTTATTATAAATTACAAACAAGATAAGAAAAACTTGGAACCGGTGGTTGATTGTACCCTATATAGAAAATAAGGTGAGGTGATCAAAGAAAAATGAAGGAAAAGAGAAACATCACAATTAACATTCGATCCAAATTTCACATCAATTTCAAATTTCAGTTAAGAGCAATTTGCACAAGGGATAAAGGATGAAAAGCAACTAAACTAAACTAACAACTAATTCATTTTAGGGAAAGCCATTAATTATTTTAATACTATAACAGATAAGACCAGTGAGTACAAATAGTGGGACCATCAAAACTAGCAAGTGAATGGCAGAAAAAAGATTGGTGAGAACAAAACTGATAATTTAAATGCTTGAACACTACTGTCTAGCTAGCAAAATTTAACTTCATAAAGAAACTTTGAATGAGAATTGAGAAATAAAAAATCACAAAATTTTCTTTTGGTTTTAAGGTTTAATCCATCTGACTTCTCTCTCTCTAAAACTCAGTATGGAAGTTCCATGCTTATCACATTTGGCAGGTTCTACCAACTTGACTTTTTTCCAAACCAAGAGCTATGAGTGAAATAAAATTAGTTAATACTCACCAGGAAGCTGAGCATAATGCTAATTGCAATAATTAATTAGGTGTTTTTTTTCCGGTCTTCACTTGCATGAGCATGAGCGTGCCTGAAGTTAAAAATGCCAGCTAGTCCTCTTCCTCTAGCAAGTTCTTCCAGCTCTTCAAGCTTTTGTTTGAGCAGTTCAACTTCTCTGGCTAAGTCTTCATTCCTATCCTTAATTGCCTACAAAGTATTGGTTAAAAAAATATTACATTTTTAAAATTAAATTTATTTGCCTTCAGCAACTGGTTATGATTCTCTGAAAGAAGAAAATGAAAATATCATTGAAGTGTCCATATTTTCAATTAAAAGCCTTCACAAAGTTTCTTATTCAAGGAAACCAATTTTGCTTCCATAAAATCCCTGCATAATCTAATCTCATACTGTATAACTCAGAAATCTGAGAGAAAGCCTCTAGAAGATAACCTGCATTTCCTGTCTACGTATTTCCTCCTTCCTTGCTTCAGATCTAGAACTTCTTTGCACCTCAAAGATAACAGCAGCTCCTGCAACCTATTTGTAAGTAAATTAAATTTATAATATGCAATAACTCCTTCCAGGAAGACCTTTAAATGAAGATGAAAACAATTATAGGTTGCACAAAATTTTTTAAGAAAACTCTTTAAATATATTACTATTCTTGTGATGAGTGTCTAGCTGAAAAAATACACCTCTGGGTTGTCTCAATGAAGGCAGAATCTAAAAATCAATCAGCAGTGAGCACTGGCAGTGCTATATGCATAGATTTGGCCAAGGATAGAGCTCACTATATTGTAACAGATTAATGTTAAGATCAAAGCCTAATGAACTGACATGTATCTTCTAGTAATATAAAAAGAGCATGAAAGGGAAAAGTGCCAAAAAATGCTTGCCCTTCTGTTTCTAGTAAAATTTAGAAATAGAGGGCATTCTATACAAAGTTGTGATAAAGATGGTTGCAAATTGCGGTTGCGGTTGCGGATGCGGTTGCGTTGCGTTTACTGCGGTTGCGGGTGTTGCAATATAGGTTGCGACTGTTGCGGTGTAGTCGTTGCGGTCTGATGCGGGTTGCGGCCACAACCGCAACAGCAATATTGCGAGCGCAATTGCGGTTGCGGACCTTAATTTGCAACCATAGATAAAGGTGGACCAACTTTTCTAAAATTTAAGACACACCCTTTCCTTTTCGCAGGGTATAAGCCAACAATATCCTAAAGGGTAGTCCAGTTTCATGAATAGAAGGATACCCTCATAGGCAATTAATTAGTTCTAAGAGTTATCCAATTTTGAACAGAAAATATATATTTATATAATACATGCATAAGCACAAACACACTGTTTTGTTATGAAATGACTCATGTGACTATTTTTCAAGATAAAATTTCACATTAAATCATAAGTAATATTAGCATGTATTCATTTAGCCAAAAGGAAAATCACAACTCAGAATTATGAGGGAAACCAAGCAATTTAAAAGTCAAATAGTATTGAAATTTAGTGGGAGATTTACAAGAAAAATGTTGATGAGGAACTAAACAACAATTCAACTGTCACACTACTCACTAAACAAGCCAGATACTATTTCATGAACAATGAATACAAACAAAATAGATGGTTTAATCCCTATTGATATTATTACCGTGAACACAAACAGTTCCCCAAGAAGATCTGCGGCGGCTTGGACAGCTTTCTCCTCATCCAAAGGGCGTATGGCAACATCATTAGCATGACCATATATTCGTCTTTGCAATCTTGTCGTAATTCGATGATTCGCCTGCCACAAAATCATGCACAATTTTACTGTATTAACAATTGAGCATCGGATTAAACACTGATTAGTGAAGAGAAACCCCTTTTTTATGAACAAAATAACCAGAACAATCCTTATATACCAAATCCGAGGAAATCAAGTATTAAAGAAACATGATAAAGGAGATTAAAGGTAAGAAGAAGAACCTGTGCAATGTTGATGATGAACTGGCGGAATTTAGGGTGATAGCCAGCCTCCTTCTTGAGCCTATTGGCTATGGGTTTGCAGATAGTTTTCAAAGCTAGAGTTCCTAGCTTAACTACTGGCAGAACCACCATGTCTCACAAGGATTTTCCCATCAAAATTAGGATGAAATTGCAGAGAATACAGTAATTTTCAAGGAATCACCGTTCTTGAGTGTTATCGCGCGATGAACATTCTGGCGACAAGAATGCGTGGGAATATAAGGGAAAGAAAAAGAGAAAAAAAGGAACTCTCATAGTGTGACTGTGTATGAATCAATGGATGCAATGTGCATTCATTCGCCTTGGCCTAAAAGAAAAGAAAAAGAAAGAAATTGACAAATAAATACTCAAAACTTCGTTTTGGTTCTTAATATTTTTACTCTCAATTCTTTTTACTCCTTAATATTGTTTTGATTCCATTATAATCCCTAAATATTTTCCAAAATTTTACCGCTAGTTCTTAGATCATTTATCAACCAAACTTATGTTAAACTAAATATTTTTATTATTTTATTATTCTTTCATGGCCAAAGTACACTTTTAGTCCCATAACTTTTGCTCAAGTCTTAATTTGGTCCTACAATTTTTTTTGTTGCACTTTTAGTCCCATATCTTTTGCTCAGCTTGCAAATTTGGTCTCGTGATGCACTTTTAATCCCAGATCTTTTGGTCAGGTTGCAAAATTGATCTCATATCTTTTGGTTAGATTGCAGAATTGGTCTCATATATCTGGGTCAGGTGTAGAATTGGTTTCCCATCTTTTAGTCAGATTGTTGAATTGGTCTCATATCTTTGGGTCAGGTGTAGAATTGGTTTCATATCTTTGAGTTAGGTGATATTGACGATAGAACTTTTTGTAAAAATATGTGACTAATTTTGCAACCTGACCAAAAGATATGAGACCAAAAGTGATACGAGATTAATTTTGCAACTTTAGCAAAAAATATGAGACTAAAAGTGTAACAAAAAAAAATTATAATATGGAGTGATTTTTAAATGAAAGAAACTTGAGCAAAAGTTATGGGATAACCAATTCTGCAACTTAAGCAAAAAATATGATACTAAAAATGTAAAAAAAAATGTTTTAGTTATATAATTTATGGGACTAAAATCTACAGTTCTGCAAAAAAAAAAAAAGCGATAAGAGATAATCAATTCTACAACTTGAGCAAAAAATATGGGACTAAAAGGCCATCATATTTTAGTTATATAATTTATAATAACCTTTTGATTGAAGGGATTTTTAAAGATGCTTATCATTTTTTTTTTTTGTAGAAACCGGGCTCAAAGGCAAAGTCCAAGAGCCAAAAGACAGAAAAAAAAAAAACAAACACCCCAAGCAGCCAAACGACAAGCAGAGAAGCAAAACACAGAATCAACCTACGGGGGTCTCACAAGTCGAGCATCCCCTAAACCTAGCCTGTTAGTGTTAATTCAAAAATGGATACTTTTTCTTAAAAATTTGATGGATACTTTTTCTTTTTAATTCAAAAATGGCATGTTAGTGTCTGGCGTGACACTTATCAGACTAGTGAAACTGACATGTAAGATTACGCTAAAATAATATGGTAATAATGTAAATACTCAAACATTTGAAGTATGAGCTTCTGATTAACTCTCTCTCAAGAAAGATGCAAAATAATTTATCTAAATTTTCTAAAAATAAAAAAAACGAGAGGTGAGTCGAAACTCAATCAGCAATTATTGTCAATTTTTATTATTTAATCCTAATGGATATCCTAATTGATGATTCAATTTTATTTTCATTTTCCTACATTTAAAGCTCTTTAAATTTTATTAATCTACATTATGTCTAAAAATAATATGATAACTTCCATATATTACTACTATAAGAAAGTAAGATACATATGTTTTGGTTTTTCTCTCACGGGAAAAAACCACTAGAGAGAACTTGAACTAAAGTTCATCTTTGGAGTTCTGAGGACTTCTTATAGTCTCATCTCTTTTTCGATCAATGCATTTAATGTGAATAACATAGATACATATATATGTGTTTGAGTTCGTAACCGGTCTTCAAGAAGTACCTTAGTACTATTCTTAGACTTTCAAGCAATATTCTTAAGACTAAGATCTTGCTTAAAATTAAAAGAGGTATAAGATATATCTAATCGTAAGATTAAATCGTAACTCGTAAGATTCTATAACTTTTTGTTAGATATATATATAGTAATATAATATATTTTTAATATTTAAAAATAATTTTTTTTCATAAAAATAAATAATTCATATTTATACATAATATGGCTACCACTTCGTTAATTTTTTTTTGAATAACTAATACAAGACAGTTTAAGAGTGTGTTTGGATTAGAAGTAGGTAATGAAATGATGATTTTATGTAATGAAATGGTAATGAGAAAATTATGTAATGAAAATGTAATGAAAATGATGTTTGGATTAGTTTGAGATGTAATGAAAAAAATAGGATGTGAAATTATGAAAAAGGGTATGTAATGATTGTGGTTGGTTGAAATAAATATATGGGTTTTTTTAAATTGTATAGGGGTAGAATTGATAATTGATAATGGAAATAGATAGAAATAAAAAAATAATATTTGACTTTTTGGTTGTGGTGGTTATGAAATGAAATGGTAATGAAATTTCCTCGGAATTTGTGCTAGATGTGAATATTTGTAATGAAGGTTGAAGTAGTATTATATAATGAAATGAAAGGACCAAAATGTAAATAACATGAAAAATTTTAAAAACCTACCATTTGGTCTATGATTTTGTATAAATTGAACGAATCGGTCCTTACGAAAGTGAAATATATCTCTTGACCCGTAAAAAATTGCATTCATCAACGATTGGGTTTCTATATTGCAAACTTTCCTCCAAAAAATAAATTGAAGGACCAAAATGTTATCCACGAAAAAAATGTGGGACCAAAAATTATATATTAATCAAAACGGTTTGTCTTTTTGCGGGTAATAATATGACCGTTGATCTTCACGCATGA
>QANZ01014541.1:93494-132542 GCA_003254925.1 Chamaecrista fasciculata | reverse complement strand
TCTTGGTCAACCATATTCCTCAGCACGGTAATCAACCAAACCCGTACTTAGCCCTTATGGCTACCCTGCTACGGGCAACGTTAGACTAAGCCAAAGTCTGACAACTACAACGCCGGAATGATGAAGACCTCAGGTCTTGAGGGCATCGTGACAGGTGTACCAGGAGAAACTAGCTAATGACTTAAACCATGTAGGATTCTCCGGGTCAGTCCAGCAACTCGTAACTCCTTACGTAATTGCACCATGACTCTCGTGACAGCATCTAGTGCATGCATCCCTATGCACCGAGGTCATGCTGGTCTTAGTTCAATTCAAGTTCCCACTCGAACGATCGACCAGGGACAGTTTAGATTAATTATCTTATAATTAATCATGGACTGTTATCACAGTAAACATGCTAATAATGTGATAACCATTAATTTATCTCTATAAATTAATTGATATGTTCACAACATATCTATGAGGTGATTGGCCCTAGGGCATAATCTCCATCAGAAGGGACCTATTAGTATGACGTTTTGAAAATTTTGGGACCGGCTTGTACAATTTCGATAATTCAGGGACCTATCTGCCAGCGCCTCCAAATTTCAGGGACCAGGTTGCTAGTTTTCTCTTAACTTTATTATTGTTTGATGTCTTTATAGGTTTGAATGAAGTACGAAGTATTGGAACCATCAAGGAAGTGCCGAGGATACAAGAAAATGAGCTAGGGACTAAATTAGAATTATTTGGTGCAACTTTGAGTAGTTCGCCAGTTATTTGCCGGTTTACACTATTCGATGAGCAACCGACGAAAACTTCACATGAACGTTGATGAACTAGAACGAGTATCCAAGTGCAAAACAGCTGAGGAAATATGGAACTAGCTCAAAATTGCACATCAAGGACTTCTTGAATATGAGTTCTTTGAGACCGACAACAACGAAGATGAGAAATTGAAACCTTTTCATGTCTAAGCTGCTCCACAACCCAAGCCTCACCATCCACAGCCCAAGTCTCACCGACCTTTGCCTACCCATTACAAACCATCCGTCCTCGACCACAATAAGCCATCCTCAATCCAACACCTATCCATAAACCATCCTCACTCATAAACCTTTCATCCATCCTTAACATCATTCCTCATGCATTCCATTTCATGTTTTTCATGTTTTCTGTTTTTAGTTTGTTTTAAATTTTATTTTGGGATGATTGTATCGAATATTTTTAAGTTTTTGTTCTTTGAACCTTGGTTTTTATGTTCTGGATATTTGAGAGCCCTTAGGCTCATTATGCTATGAATGTTTAAGTTTTATATATTTCCTGCAAATTATACCTATATATGCTATGTGCTAATACTTCCTGCAGGAACCCTTTTTGATCATGTCAAAAGGGGGAGAAAGATTAAGAACCAAAGTTGCTATTGGTCTCTCTAAGTGAGAAAGGATCAAGTCTCTAAGTGAAAAGGATCAAGTCTCTATGTGAGAAAAGGATCAAGTCTGATAATGATCATAATTTCTATATCTTACGTTTATGCTCTGATCCTATATTGAATGCATATATGTCTCATATATTAACGTCAGTGATTATAGAATAACGATTAGTGTTTATTTATTTACTTTATTAACCTTATGTGTTTTGATAATTGCCAAAAATTCTTTAATTGATACATATATTAATATTGGCTTGTCACGTTGTATTTTTTATGATATAATGAAGTTTTAATTTGAAAGATCATTTAAGTCTCGAGATATTGTTTTATATAGTGCGACATAATTAAGAGACCATGATTGAGTAATATTAGAATTACATTTATTATATAATCAGTGATTATGTGTTAATCTATCTAAGTAAGGAAAGAAATCTCAGAATTATTCATGTTCCTTAATTATCGCTATGATTGAAGGAACTGTTTAGGAAACTTTCTAAGTTTTGCTCTGATCATTATATCTGATTTATTTCAAGTGCTAAACGTGCCTCATTGCAATAACTGTGTGTTATACATATTAAGAAAGTTTTAAGATGACCGTTGAAGCTATTATTTATTGCTAAATCTATTTTTGGAAAGATTTCTGCTAATTGCCCCTATTCCGCAAGTCAAGGAACTATCTTAAGGAAAGTTTTCAAACTTTCATATTCTGACCCTGCTGATTAAAGCTCAACGTCTATATGTCATTATTATCAGATGAGCAACCTAGAAATTCAGTCAAGACTCTAAAGAAGGCTAAAGACAAATCGAATATGTTGAAGATACTATTGTTCCTAGCCATTGGAGTATTCAAGGCTGAAGAAAATTTCCATATCAAGCTATTGAAGCTGCTCTCTATAAAAGCTGAAGAGTTAAAATGTTGAAGATGTTGATTGCTGTGTGCTGAAGCTAGACTAAGTGTCAATATCGAAAGCTATCTCTTTGTGAGAACCCTTTGTGGGATTAGTCTTTGTGACCATTCACCTTTGTGTGTGAACCTATCTCTTTGTGAGAGAACCCCTTCTATTCACTTCTTGAAAAGTCTGATTCGTTCGTATACCTCCTAGTGGTAATAGGTTACCTGCCCTCGGTTGTTGTGAAACCCTATAGTGGTTATCCGTTAGTGGTTGCACTGTAAGAGGAGTTGCTGTGAGGAACCCTATTGTTACCCGTGAGGACTTGTGGTTTGGGAAACTGTAAAAGTGTGAAACCCTAGTGGTGATCCGTGAGTGGTTGAGTGCCAATTGTAA
This sequence comes from Chamaecrista fasciculata, assembly GCA_003254925.1. Taxonomy (NCBI): domain Eukaryota; kingdom Viridiplantae; phylum Streptophyta; class Magnoliopsida; order Fabales; family Fabaceae; genus Chamaecrista; species Chamaecrista fasciculata. The sequence continues at coordinate 129,845 of QANZ01014541.1, read as the reverse complement.
TTTGGTTAGTTTGCCCAGCAATAATATAAAATCCCTTACTTTGTGTTTGGGGACTGGACGTAGGTTTAAGAGAAAGTTCTTTGTTGAGGACTAGTACCTTACTCTGAACCAGTATAAATCTGCTGTGTCTTAATCCTTATCCTTTCTCCTTTATATTCCGCATTTATCTTTTGAGTTAAGGATTAGTTTTCTTTCATTATCAATGTGTTGATATATCTGATCTGCTTAAGTGTTTGCATTATCTAAGTATATCTATGTTCTTAAGCTTATCTGTTATTGCTAAGAAGCTTTGTTCTGAAAGAAACTATTACAAGGAATTGTTCTGAGGAATTTATATAAGAGGGATTGTTTTGAGTAACTGTTTTAAGGAACTCTGTTAAAACTTGTTTTTAACTTAGAAAAAGTTTTTAAATACCAATTCACCCCCCTCTTGGTATATTTTCCTTGTGCATCCTGACTAACACCTCTCTTCTCTCATCTTCATCCATGGCTATCTTGGAGGCTAGGAGGTTGGTTGAAGCCGAATTTCTCTCCATGAGCAGCTAGATTCCACACCCGGAGGAGGCCCGGGCTTCGTTCTACACTTAAGGAGTTTTACTTTACTCTTTTCATAGTTTTATAATAGGGTTTGAGTTTTTCTTGTATAGAGAAATTGTAATTTTGATATTGATTGTGAATTTGAGATTGAATTTTAGATTCTGATATATATTGTCTTGATTATGATCCTTTTGGATATGTTGTAGTTTTTTTTACTAATAATTGGGATAGGTTTCTCTTTAATAAATTAATGTGAGTTGTAGAGTTTCTTGAATTCTTGATTTTATCTCGTCATTAGCTTCATTGAATTGATTAACTTGGTTATGGTTATAATTGAGTTAATTGCATTGTTTAACAGTAGTTTAACTATTTTAGTAAATGGTTTGTGAAGTAATTACTCTATAATCTTTATAAATTAGGAAGGCCAAATTTGATTCCTCCGTTGGGTGTTTCTATCAATAAGTGTCTAATATATCTTTATCGCTTTTGCTTATCTTTTGCTTTATGATAAAAAAAAACCCTGTAAACACTCCATTTGGTCCGGATCTATTTGTAAATATCAAAATTGTTGGGTCTTTTTGTAAATAAATAAAATTTTTGAGTCATTTTGTTTTTTTGAGTTTCTTTGTAAATATTTTAAGTTTTTGAACCCATATAAAAAAGAGAAGGTCAACCATTAGCCTAAAGAAAAGAAAAAGGATGAGTGATGATTTGAACCCATAGCATTTCTATAGCGCTTCTTATGCACTTGCCGATTGAGCTATAAGTACTTGTTCGTACAAATCACACAAATTCCAAACTTAATGCCCTTCTTCATGTTTTTTTATATATTTAAAAAAAAAAAAAAAGAGAAGTCAAGCATCTGCCACATCATCAATCATCATCTTGGAGAGTAATATGAAAGTTTAGGGTTTGAACCAAAAAGCAATTTTTTCTACGAGGAAAGAAATGAGATTTATGGGTCAAAATTTATGAGAATTAATTTTGGATTAAAACCATGTTTTTTCTTTAATGATGGTGAGATTCTTGGCTATAAATAGATGATAACATTGACCATTTGAAGAGGGGGCTGATGAGAGGAAGTCAAGAAAATTGATGAGAGTTTGGATAATTGGAATCTTTGGGTTCATGTTTATCGTATTCTTTGCTTTTTTTTCTTTTTAATTTACTTCTATTTTGAGATTCCTTTTCATAATTATGGTTGAGAATCAGTGGGAAAAATGGGGTTTCACCCAAAAGGCCTTCCTAACTTGTGAGAACCATATATGAAAATGTGATCTTTTGTGTGAATAAGGACTAAATTGCAAAAGGTTTCCAGAATTGGGACTGTATTGCAGTTTTATCATTATTCCTATTTTATCTTCCACTATTGTGAGTGACTCTGCGTTTATTTATTTTCTCTTTCTTTTATTCTTTTATTTTTATCTTTTTATCTTTTTTCTCTTATTTTTCTTTCTTTGTTTTTTTTTTTAAAATGTTCATATAAAAATCAATCTTTTTACTTTTTCTTAATTCTGTTTTTTTATCTTTCTTAAAAAAAATCAAAAAAGAGAGGAAAAAAAGGAAATAGATTTCAAAATTCTTCATGATTAAAATTAAAATGACAAATTTCAAAATCAATTTTTATAATGAGTTTTCTTAAAATTAAATTTCAATTTTTCTTCCAAAAATAGCAAAAAAAGTTTTCTAAAAATAACAATTTTTGTCTTCCAAACTACGTGGGTTTTGATCCCATAACCGAGTACGTAGGCCTTAGGCTTCGCCTAAGTCAAGTCCAATATTTGTAAATATTAGCTTTTGTTTCTTTTATATTATTTTATCTTTATCTTCTTTATGTGTGTGATCTTATTTTTATTTCATTTTTTTTTGGATGATTAAATTAAATTTTTAAGGCCATTTTATTTTTGTATAATTATTTTAGGGTAACCGTTCTCAAGAATGGGTGTTGTGGGGTGTCTAACACCTTACCCGTGACTCAAGTGACTCGCGAACCTATCTTTGGTTCGAGACCATTTTTTTGCCTTATCCACCTATTTTCAAAAATCATTTTCATAAAATAGTTTTCCAAGTTTTTTCTTAAAAATTTAGTGGTGACTCTCTATTTTTTTCTTTTCCAAAGACTCATGAATGACATGTCACATGTCAGACGTGACACCCCCAAAATATTTATCCTTTAAAAATTTAGTTTTGTTTGCCTACAAAGTGTTTGATAAATTGCTCCAATCAGTATTTCAATCATTATAAGTGTGCTTTGTTTATCATGTTTCCACTTGAGGCTCCGAGAGAGAGACAACCTAAGTTGTGCCAGTATAATACATTATCTAGTATTTATTTGATACATTATCTAGTATAATACATTATCTAGTATTTATTTGATACGCTTTGCGACAAGCGCGATTAGCGATTTTGGGAAGAAGTGAAAATTAATAGGAGAAAAGCCCTTTTGAAAATTGACTCAGCGGTTCTAAAACATTGCAGCCAATTACGAACGAACACGTGGCAAGAAGCATATGTTACCCATTGTGGCTTTCTTTTCCTCGCGCATAAGGAAAATACCAAAAGTTTCTAAGATCTAATTCAAGTTTAAAATTTTGTTCAAAAAAAAAAAAAAAAATTCAAGTTTAAAACCTACGACTTCTATCAAAGCCAACGTGCGTTGGGCCCTTATTTCTAAAAGCCCATTCAAGGGTAGGAATGATCTCAAGTTTATGGAGGAAAGAGGATTCTTCGATCCCTAAATATAGGGGGTAGGTCTGAACGATCTTCGATCCCCCAAAGGCCAAAGCGGATCAGGGATCCCCAAAACAACATAACTCCTTTATTTACAAGTCCTCCTTTGTAACAAGTACTAGGGGACTAGTGATAAGGCATCCCACTAAGGGCATCTCCCAAATGGTCTCTGAAATGATCCCCATGAAGCGTGGAAAACAGATAGAGGTAATTGCAATCGTCTTATCCTCCTGTAAGCATCCCGTGGTTTTAATACTTGTCTTGATAAGTATTCTGTCTTCTTTTGCAGGTTTAACGAGTTTGGTGATTTTATCTCCATCTTATTTTCAAGAAGTTTAGGGGTGTTCAAAATCGATCCAAGCCGATTTGACCAAACCAAACCAAACCGAAGCAAAAACCGAACTAAACCGACCATTGAGCGGTTTGATTTGGTTAAAAATGTATTAAAATTGAATGGTTTGGTTCGGTTAACAATCTAGACATACATTTAACCGAACCGAACCGCTAGTATATCTATATTATTTTTTTTTTTTACTTTTGTTGTGTTATATATGATTATTAATAAAAAATTACTAATTTTTTTGTAATCATTTAATTTTATCATATTTTTAATTATGTTATCTTATTAAATCATAAAAAATTGTCACTTTAGTCAATAATTAAATACTATTCTTAGTCTTTACAATTTTATTTTCTCAAATCTCTAATCTTTTTTGTCATTTTTTTATCTATTCTACAAATTTTACTTACTACTCCAGATACATCACTATTTGGGCGTATGCCTAATAGGCCTTCGCTCCGGGCCTCTTTTCCTCTCCAAATCCTTCAGGGCGCACTTAAACCAGTCAAATGCTCATCCGCGCATTTAAGGGCGACCGTGATCCAACCAGGATAAGGCGCCCGCTCCAGTCTTGACACGCAATCACCCACGATTTCCCTGCTCCGCAAATCTCGGTCTCCATCCTCGCTGGAGGAGATCGTGGGCCACGAACTTGGTCATACCCACGTTCTCTGGTCTGCTGGCGCCTGCCCTGTAACACAACACGCAATCACCCACGATTGCCTTGCTCCGCAAATTTCGGTCTCCACCTCTCTCGCTGGTGGAGATTGTGTTCGACTACGTGGTGCGCCCCACGCGCTGGCCACCACTCTCACCCTGCTCTATAAATAGAGCTCAACCCAGCAGACAAAGGTTAGCTACTTCTTACTCACCAAAATTCTCTTGCTCTCATATCTCTCAAATATTAACTTGAGTGTCGGAGTATTCTTCGCAGGGCCCCTGTGAAGTTCTTATAGGTACTTGGATACTCAAGCTTGCTCTTGCAGCTCACACTTGTTAACTAAGTAAGCCTGCCCTTTTTCTAGTTTATCAACTCCTAAAAACAATTTTTTTCTTTCTAATTTTATAATTAATTAATAGAAACAATAAATAAATTTTTTAACCGTTCAAACCGACCGCCCAAACCACCTATTTATTGGTTTGGTTTGGTTAAGCAAATTATTTTTAACCGCTTGGTTAAGAATTACTTCAAACTGATGTCAACAGTTCAATTAAAAATCTTGTTCAAAACCGCCCAAACCGCTAACGAACACCCCTAAAGAATTTCATCAACAATTGTTGTTTTTTAGTCTTTTGATTCATCTTTTAGTATTAGAAGGCTGATTCTTACAAATATAGTTGCCTCTTACCAGAATATATAAAGGCAATTGTAAATATTTAAGATTGGTTATCTCAATCAGGTGAGTTTAATAAAGTGATATTTGATTTAGTATATTACTTAAAAATTTTTATATACATACACTTTAGTTTTCAATTTCGCAAAAACTAGATGTCTTATTGAAGATTTTTAACATATCCTTAAAAAAAAGCTATAAGACAAAATCTTTCCCTCTTGAGCACAAAATCGACAATTCATTCTCATTGTTCAGACACAAGAATGCACGGGTAATCCAAACACAAGAACTACAATTACAAATGAATCAACATAAAGTAAGAATTAGAGTACATGACTAACTAACTTTAGCAAAATAGTAGGAGCAACCGTGGAATTATGCTTATGGTGTATTGCTCTTCCTTATTGCGAAATGTGTCTTTTTGTCACTAGGACCAACAAAAAATGCAAAGAGCTTAATACAGAAAATTTATAATGGAGCCATTTTAAAGATTAGAAGTTCTAATCTTCAAGCTCAATAATCTTCACAACTGAAGCATCACCAACTTTCTGGCAAACAACAACCCGGTCATGTGGCTTTATGATGTCGAAGGCCTTGCCGTGGTCTAAAGCAACTTTCAAAATGGATTCATTCGTTCCGCTATTAGACTCAGCCTGCACCCAGTAGACAAAGATTGTGATGCAGTATCAGAAGATAAGATGAATTTGGGGCCAAAAAAAAGTATATAACATAAATAATCATGTCTTTGGCATTAACTTACGGTATGACTGTAACTTGGGAATTGCATTCGTAGTTGAGGAATAGAGTTTATTTACTAGTAATTTGAAAACATCTTGGTGTACCATATCCCAAAAACAGGTATAATTATTGTCTAGATTTGGGATTGCTTGGACCCTAAGTTTCAATGTTAAGGTTGATTCTAAGATAGAACAAGAGAACGGAAATGAAAGGGAACTCGTGTTTGGTGTGTGTGAATCAAGAACTGTACGTTCAGATTAATTGTGAAAACTGAAAATCATAGAAGCTTTAAGGCTAGGAACAACACAATTCAACAAAACCAGAAAATGAAAAAGGTTATAATAATTCAAGAAGGTAGATGTGTCCTCGAACAATCTCTTACTAACTCAGCAGCCGCGTGCCTCATTCTCTGCCCAAATTAGTTACACAATTCTTCAACCCTAACCCATCCCTTGAAACCTAGTCTATTTTGGAGTTTAGAAAAATAACAATCAAACTGGATATCATATAGTAAGATCCAAGAGAATTGCAATATAGACTAGAGCAGTTAATATTCATATGCATTCTAGAAGCTTAGCAATTTGAAAAATAAGAAATCAAACCAAAAAGACCCATGACTTTGCAGACTCTGTACCCATGACAAATAAGGAAATCATGCCAAAAATATTTCAAGCGTAGGAGCATTAACCAGATAAGAAGCAGAATAAGTCTCACCCATTAATTTACTCTTTAAAATTTGTGGACCACTCCTTGGATTAATTTTTCTTAAAACTGTATTTTGTGATTTTGTCCAGAGTTCCTAAATTACAATCCTATAAAGTGGTAAAAGCAAAATAACCCATATTGTTGACTAGGATAGCGCTATAAGCAAAAGAATCTCCTGCCTTATGAATTAATTGTTGACTTCCAGATAACACAAACAAGAATCAACCGATCAACCCTGACATAAAATTCTTATTTCTTCATTTGAACACTATTCAAATAGACATAGACTGAACTCAGAAGTAAACCAATTGATATTTAACAAGGTCTTACCGGATGTCGCGGATCTGCCAGCATTGGGAAAAGACCTCTAACAATAAGCGATTGTCTTGCCTGCCATTGGACCATACAAGGAAACAGATAGCAAGAGCTTATTAGTTTTAATGTTTAAATTTTATGATGCAAGTCAAAGAAATTGAAACACTCATGTATTAAAATAAGAACATGATGATGGATAATAAACGATAAAAAAAGGTAAATAGAGGCATAAATAATTTTTTCATTATTTTCTCGATCATGTATGAAGTACATTTTCGTAGCAGATAGTTCGTTACATGTGACAGTGAATGCTATGGGAAACTTGTTTACTCTTTCCTTTCTTGTTTGATCACTATGAGCAATAACAAAAAAAAGGTTTGTCAATCCCAGGCCTTTAAAACATTTTAAATAATTAAAAGCAGTGATAAGAATATAATATAGTTTCTAAGTTCATATGCATTCCAAGTAAGAAAAGTTCAAATTGTTTATTTTTTTTCTGTTCATTTATTTATTTTTTGGGAAAATTAGACTACACAGAGCTTTCCCTTAATTTCAAACCCTGCATAAAGTTCCCTTTAATCATAAAAGATAAATCTCAACTGACCTCCTTTGTTCTACAGAGTATATGTATGTTTCTATATAGAAAGGAGGTTTAGGTAACTCTTTTGAAAAATCCAGGGAAGGTTGGTGTAATTTCTTTTCTCGATGAATTAATATTAACAATGTTTTCATCAATGTTAAAAAGTATAGGGACTCATTATCTTGAATTTAAGATATTTATTAAGAGGAGCCTAAACAATAGGAAAAAAAAGTAGAATAGCTTCAAGTTAAAGAGGAGCTGATTGAGCCTGGCTTTAACATCAAATAATGACGGATCTCAACGTCTGATAATTTCATGGTAGTATCATCATTTGGAAACATGACAAGACTGAGATCACACAAGGCATTCAATCAAGCTCAGTAAAATAGGTGACATCAAGATTTTGCCAGAAGTGAATAGGGTTTAAATTCCTTCTAGCAATTTTAACTTACATAATTCCTGCAGTAGAATATGATTCCATGAATCAATGTATGGACAGCAAATACCAATTTTATACCTCAAAGGCACCAGTGAAAGTCCATCGTAATTGATTTGTTTTCAGTCGAGGAACAACAACAGAGATCACAGGCATCGTTGGCCTGTACTTTGCAATCAACCTGAAGACATACACAATAAGCAGAAAATATTATTGACAAGTCAATAAAACATCAAAAGTGAAACCAAATAGTACACGGTCGTCAATAACAATTTGAACTGAATAAAGAGATCAATATTTTAAAAAAATGCATAAGCATTGCATTGCTAACCACAAAAATGACATATTTCTAATTAAAAGGGAAATGGAGATTGAAAGAGATGACATGAAACCTTGCAGCTCTTCCAGATGTTGTGAAGCAAATAATAACAGAGGCCTTAACCTTGATGGCTGCTCGAACCTGCATTTTATAATAGAATGAAGAAATCACATCCCACTATTTCATTCACTTATAAATTCCTTTTGGGAAGTAACTAGCATGAGTAGGGGCATCAGTGAAAAGTACCGCAGATGAAGCTATTGATTCCAAATGGGTCATTGGCTCTCCTACATATTTGACAGCCCTCTTGAAATACAAATCTTGGTTATAAACTTTCTCCGCCTACACAAAGCAGTTGACTAGTTTTAGTTCACATTTTCTCTTCTGTGAGCCGAACGTGGAGGTGGGGGGAAACAAATGTTATGACTCTTCAGAGAAACCACCAATGATAATAAAATCCATCAATTAGAGATATCATAATAACTGGTGGAACAAGAACAAAAGGCGGCAGCCAAACTAAATTGAAAGTCTTCATTTACCATAGATTGTGTAGATAAAAGGCAATTATCATGAATAACAAGCAGAAAACAATTTAACAGCAAAGAAAACTGATTGAATAATGTCCAAGGGAACGAAAACCTTTTTAAATGTTCAATGCAACTATTGGAGGATCAAACAATATAAAGGCCAGTAGAACCACATAAGGGAAAATTAAAAAAGGGAAACCTTGGAAAAAGAAGAAAAGAATTATCGATACCTAAGGAATATTAGAGTTTGACAAGAAAATGAACTTTTCTTAGATTATCTTGGAAATAGTAAGAAGTAATAGCATTTAGGAAATATCCTTGCTTTTATTATCTTGGAAGTTGCTACTTTCATCAGTTTTAGAAGTAGTTGTCTTGAAACTTGTAATGTTTTGATTAACTTTAATGCATCTTTGACTTGGGCTCTCTATGTAAAGCCCCTTTTACCTTTCTTGTAATGCAGTTCATGCAATTTTAGAATATTATTCAGATTATTATTTCTCCTTCACTTCACCTTTCTTCCTCAATTTCTCTTCTCCATCTCCCTATTTCTGTTTCTCTACCCCCACCCCCTCCTTCTGATTTCTCATTCTCTCCCTTTGCCTCTCTCTGTCCTACATCACCAGAATATGTACAAGCCATTTAACTTTATGAACCCTAGGAAGCAGCTAAAAATCAACATGAAATGCACTCTTGAGAATAGCTAGCAAACTATCCAATAAAAAGCATACTGATAAAGGCTATCTATGAAAAGGGGAATCCTCCAAAAAGAACAAACCACAAGAGTGATAGAGAGAGGAATGTTAATTACAAGCAGAGAGTGAACCAACCTCAGCACAGATTTTTCGGACAATAGAAATTGTTTCTACAGGGTACAATCCACGCAAGGTCTCAGCCCCAAGAAGAATAGCGTCACTTCCTAACAAACAGAAGAAAACAAATTTAGACACAGAAGGTGCATGACAACCCTTGATAACGGTATACTAATGAAGAAATAGTAACATGTACATGTATCTAATGGCAGACTTTATCACATTGAGAGCAATAAAAATTTGGAAGAACAGGATTACCAAAAACAACACAAAAGAACATCGAAAGTCAAAATTTCCAACAGTGGGTTTTCCAAAAAAGCATTACAGGGAGCCCTAGAAACGTTATTTTGTTGCTTGAAAAGAAAGTTACATACCATCCAAAACGGCATTGGCAACATCGGTTGCTTCAGCACGAGTAGGTCTTAAGTTATCAGTCATAGTGTCCACAACACGTGTGACAACAGCTGGCTTTCCAACCATGTTGCATTTGTAGATAGCAGCTTTTTGGAATAAAAACACCTGCCAATGTCAACGAAATATATGCAAGTTTCTAATTACCATGTTCCAGTATGCAAGTTTTTTATACTGGAGAGTGAAGGCAGCAACAAAAGCCATAAAAAAAACATGTAAAGATGGCACAAAAGGCTATAACACCTATTATCCCGATATATAAGTAAATCGGACATAACAACTGATTTTTCTGTTCAAACTTACCTTCTCGGGTGGGAGATCTATTCCCAAATTTCCTCGAGCGAGGATGATACCATCTGCTTCTCTCAATATTTCATCAAAATGTGTCAAACCCTATAAAATTCACCAGAACATACAGTTTAAAATCAAAATAAAGCACAGAAAGGCAGCTCAAAACACACATTTATTTGAACAGCCTCTCATATTCTTAGCATCATTCCTTACATCGAGCCTATCACAATAAGATGGTAGTCTCATATGAACTTATTTGCTTATAATCTACCAAGAGTGGTAAGTATATGGTTGCAAGGATCTTAAAGTTCACCTCTATGTTCTCAATCTTTGCAAAAATTTTTGTCTGGTTCAAGTCACCAAGTTTAGAGAGAAACTCACGAGCCTGCAAAATAAAAATATAGACATCTCTCAATGATATGATGAAAACCAAGGACCAAAAACAATTCACTTAGACAGAATTTTGATAAAAGTAAGCAAGATCCCAAACCGAATTAAATCTCTAAGAACCAAAATAGGAAGAAAAGTTAAATACATGTCATAAAATTTAATATAATAAAATAGAATAAATGAACAAAAGCTATCTGGAATGTCCGTTACATGGCGAATATCTTCAGCGTGGCGTGTGTATGACAATGAAAGGAAGTCTATGTTGTTTTGAACTCCAAATGTGCTTATAACCTGAGTTAATAAATGTGTACAAAGTAAACTGTTAGTCTCACAAAACTACAAGAACCTAGCAGGTAAAAAACAGGTATTTTACACACATGAATCTAACAGGGGTAAGGTGAATCAATTATAATCTTTGAATTTGTGCAGAAGAATAAATCTCACCTTTAGTTCATATAGAGAGTTCACACATGCATCTAATCTTTTAGATTGAATTTTTATTAGACAGAGCTAATTAGAAGGATAAGCAATCTGATGCCAAAAAAAAACTACTTAAGTATACCTATTACCTCCACAATAAATATAATTTAATTTCGACCTCAAATCCCATAGAAAGAATTATAAAATTAAATCATTCTTTCTCAAGGACCTAAAGTAGGAAACCAACTCAACCACATTTTTCTTCAACAGGTTTTTCTGCGAATACCAAATACTTACCTTTTTGTCCTGATCAGTAAGCGTAGGAAGATCAATGCGGATCTGAGAGACATGTAAAGTATACAATGACCCAGATAATGTAGCAGAATTTTTTATGAGACAAGTGACATCATCACCATGAACCTCACTGACCTGCATATTGAAAACAAACTTTAGGAGTGATGATAGTGATTAACAACACAGAAGATTTATGAAATTGAGTATTGGAAAATATTTGTATCATGTTTCACATCATGTGGTAGACTTATGCTTCAATTCATTCTATAATATGGCAATAATAATATATAAATATAATTTATTATTTGTCAACATATATACACAACTTCATTTCTTGGTCATAAAAGAAAGGTAATGGGTGAAAAACATAATTTGTGATATTTCGATATTGCACACTAACCATGAACACCACATCCATGTTTTATTCATTTGTTGATTGTAAAATTATGAACACAAACTGAGATCCTTGGGTGCATTTTATATGAACATAAACTTTGATCCTCAAACATGGGTTGCATTCAATCTATACATGGGTTTGATGATTGTTTGTGTTCATCTTGAAGCTTTTTCATTGAACGCAAACTGTTAACCCCATCTCCATATTCTATGCATTCTTAACTTGCCTTCCTGGACTGCGGTTTACATTCACTGAACTTGCTATCAGGGAATGTGGTTTGCGTTCGGCTGCCTTTTGCTAAAATTAGTTTAGTCGTGTAAATTATTTTATTTTTAGTATTTTTGAGTAATTTATTTTTTTTGGGTTGGGCGGCAAAAAAATCCCAGTTCCATTGGTATTGGCTATATATATAGTATTTAGCAAACACTATGGGTTGGCCACATAACAATGGTATATACTTATGGTCTGTATAGATTTGCTAGTTTCATTTCATAAACACTTTTATGAATACAATGCACTGTTGTATTTGATACATTATTTTTTAAAAAATGTACATTTTACAGTCAAATTACTGAAACACGTGCATTTAAGAACATAGGTAAAGAAGGTTAAAAATACTTAATAGCACAGACTAAAAACAAAAATGTGAGGGATAGTCATGGTAATTAATGAGTTTGGGCGGGGTAATCTTCTTGTTAAGAAAATGATTTTCTACCTTAGCTTTACCTAAATTAGAACCTCCACTCCAACTTCCACTTCCATCCCATTAAAAATAACTACTACCACTAGAAAGTAACTCTAGAGAAGTTTGGGCAACCACCACTGAATTCCAAAATAAGTACTTTTCTTAAAAAATAAGCAACATATTTCCTTGGACAAGCTTAGCCAAACATGCAATTAGAAAGAAACATGTAGTTCACTACTTAACTTCAATGAACATTTATTTCCTTTAGAAAAATCTAACTCCAGATAGACAAATGGCTAGAATAAAATTATCGATATATAATGATGGAAAAAGGTACTACTAGTTGCACAAGCATTAGTTACCTCCAGCCACACAGAAGTTGTTTCACTTCCTGTAAATAGGTATTGACCAAGAAAAATATTATCGCCCTTCTTTACTGCCTGCAGAAATTGAGACACTTTAGTTATGGGACACCATAATTGTATAAAATTTAAGCTTATAATGTTAAACCCTAAAAGTTACATAGAACTTGACAACATTTGAATTATCTAGGCCAATGTTAGGGAATGCACTCTCAAATAGCCTAGGCCAGGGATTAAGTTGTGGGCAAAGCCCACAGACATAACTAACCATAAGAATGGAAAAATAAATAAATAAATAAAATCGTTGCCCTTCCAAAAATTAGAGAGCTATGAAGAACAAAGGCCAGATATAGAATTAAAATTGGAGCCATAAAAGCTCACTGACCTATTAAAGGTTTTTCTTATCATCTAAAGCAGACAAAATTACATCTTATGTAACGGTGCCTTTAATCACAGTTTTGAGAAGCATTATGATAAGCATGCCATGAGAGACATACTGGGTTTGTGATGTTCTTACCTATGCCTAGGTTTGTACAAGATATGGAGCAGCAGATTTGTTTAACACGGCTCTTAATGAGACAGGAATTGAATGTCTATATAACAGACTAGCCACCATCAATGTTTATGCTTCAGCTTGAAGATGAGTTATGACAGCTTGTGACCTGGACCTATTAGCCTAATTTGTTGTTGGCCTACTATATAATTATAAGTAGATACAAGTAGAACTAACAAGACATTCTGAAATCCCATTCAGTTTTTTCTTTATCCTCTTTTTCTGACACTAACAAGAAGAATTTTAATCATTTCAGAGATGAACTGCTGCTGACAGTACGTTTGTTTCTAGAGTAGTTAACCATGGAAAATCATTGTATATTTTGGCAGGAATCAAACACCCCAGTTAAAACTCCTGAAAATGAAAAACTTTCACCCATTTCAGGGTATGACAATTGTTGATAGACAATATGCCAATTTCCTAGATAAATCCATCAGGAAAAATACTCCAAGTCTCCTCCAACCAACCTTTACAATCCATGCGACAGGAAAGAAAGAAAAAAAGCAAAAAAAAACCTTCTCCATCTCTGAAAATCTCCCATATAATGATTAAAAATATCCAGTTCTACTAAGAGATTAAAGTTTCACGGTTCTTATCTATGGTAAAGAGTGACAATGGGAACTACTGAAATTCTGCTACCAATTAAGATTAATGGATCACCTACTTTTACTTAATATTTTGTTTTTAACTAACATAAATAATAAAGAAAAATTACAAAAGAAGACATTTATTGTGACACATCTAGACATTCTGGGCACATGTCGATTATCTTTGACATCAGTATTCGAGAAATGTCTAACAAATGACACATTTGAAAAAATGTCTGTTCTTAAGAACTAAAAGAACTGGATTTTTTATTTTTCTTCTATTTATCCATTTGTATATTTAATTTGGCGTGGAAGGCTGAAGGCATGCTTGAGATTCAAGGTTGGTTATACCTGAGTTCTAATATATATTAAGAATCAATGATAATCGTAATATTTGACCCTTGTAATTAGTTTAAATCTCTGAAAATCAGGTAATGAATAAATCCCCAAAAATTAGGGATATTCATTTGTGGAATGACTTTCTTTCGCTGTCTCTTTTGTATAAATACCATTATATCTTCAGAGTTCAGACATTTTGTCAAAAACCATTTCGAGGTAAGAAAAGGAGCGGAGAGCACTGTTTGCAACTCTCATTTTTCATAGTGAAAGCATATATTTTTACTTTCAAACAGAAACAAACAGTGTTAGCTCCATGTAAAAATAAATAAAGAAAAAGAGTGATATTGGATGAACTTTATTAAACTCAAGATAAACTTGCGTGTTTAAGAGCAAGCATACTAAATTCATAACAGGTAAAGGATGGGACCATTTTTAGCAGTTTGTTGTCAGCCCATTTCACTAGTAATTTTTATGAACACAGTATGCTTGCCCTTTTTTTTTTGCTCAAACAGTATGCTTGCCCTTAAACACATGAATTTAGCAGAGTTTGGTATGCTTGCATAATCTTCAAAGATGTATTGCCGTGCTTTATATTGTATTTGAAGTCTTGTATATAAATATTTATAACTATCTAATAGTGTAGTCAAACTATTATGAGTTCATGCTGAGTTCTCCTCTCTCCCCTGAAAGTTTGCTTAAATTTACATAATTACATAAGACATTGTGAGTCATGTTTACATGTGCTCAAGCAATGAGAATACTTTTTTTTTTATTGTGACATATTGGGATATGTTAAGCTGCATATCAACACTAGGTCAAGGTACTGTTGATATTGGACACATGCCTGACACATGACAGGCTTGAAAATGTATTACTATGGCTCATAGCTAGTAGATAATAGTAGACTCCTAAAAATACACAATTACATAAACAAATACTCATAACACCAAACTATCACAATCACCACTTGAGAACCCAAAAAACTGGGATTTTGTATTTTGACTTCTTTAATGTAGAAGATATGGTTGGGATTCTTGGTGATACATAGGTTCTAATAGCATGTGGAGAAAACAGGGAGAGAAAAAGTTAGGTTGAAAAGGATGGGACCAAACAATATATTAATCAAAATACTCAATTAGAGTGTGTTGAGAAATATTAGGCAGAAAAATTATTATAGTTCATCTAAACACAAAGGTTTGCAACCACTTAAATAAGAGAGAAATATTCCTAATTAAGCTATGAATCATAAACCTACTAGAAAAGAAAATAATAGAAAAAATCTAATACTATTTGAAAAAGGATAATGATAATAACAAAAATAAAATTCTTTTTTTTTTTGGTTTCCCAAGGTATCCCCCAGCCCGATAGGCCAAGGACTAATCCTCCGTGGATCGGTGCTCCACTTAAGGGTCTGCCACTGCCCAATTGGTTGCTGCATACACAAGGCGGGATTCAAAGTCCCGACCTTGCTTAAGCGACCTAGTGAGCTCGACCACTAGACCAACCAAGCTTGGTTAACAAAAAAAAAAACGAAATAGGATAATTCCTATGCTTCTCAACATAGTGTATATAAGACTAACCCTTCAGAATTTATTTATTTTATCACTATAGCCCCAGAAACACTTATAAACTTTTTTCAAATTTCTCAATACTCTTATGAGGTAACTATTTTTATTCTACAAGAATTTCCTAAATTCTTAACCACAATTAGCAGTAAGAAAAATTTATTCATCATAATTGGGATGCAACAAAAGACACTGTAAGAAATAAAGTGATTAAACTATATGTAAAGAGGATAACTAGCATGAGGTGACCATACTTATAAGTTGGAAGAACTCAACAAACTAAATGACAAGAAATATCTTGCAAACAACAAATATAAATTACATGTAAGAGCTACACTAACCTTTGATAGCCCATTGAAGTTAACTGGTAAGAGATTTGAATTGGCCTCTTGGCTTTGATTTGGAGTTAATACAACCAATGTATCGGCTTGCAAGGAAATAGGGTGGTCACCTATATTCACTACGAGTAATTCTGGGCCCACAGTATCAAGCATAACCTGGAGTTGGACCAGAACGTATTTTAGATATATTAGGAAGGCATTGACATATATTTAAAGTGCACCAACAATAGAAGCTGATTTACTAATCAATATTCAATAATAATTTGTAAAGTTTTGTATTTTTTAAATTTTGATTGGCCAAAAAAAATAATTTGTAAAGTATGTCATGTTTATTGATATTCATGTGTGTCCGGCCGGAGTCAGGACAACTAGATATCATAATTTCCTTTTCCATATTTTGTGGCAGAACAAACCAGCCATTTAATCATTACATCAACACAATGTTAGAAAAAAAGAATAGATATTGAAAAATAAGACAGTGATATTTACGTTATGCATTCCTTTATATAGTTTGTGGAATGTGGATCCAAGCAAAGCAAAAGAATTTACTGAACTGATGAATAAAAAAAAACTAGGGAGATATAGAGAGAGACAGATTCATACATGATGAAATTGATTGGGAAAAGGCACAGTTACCAAAATCAACTTTTAAAGTAGAAAATCTTACAGTCACAATTTTGCTCATATCAAACACTAACTAGGGCCGATGCAAGAAATGATCAGATTCAGGATTTAAGGCCTATATAAGATATAAGATGGTGGAGGGTAAGAATGGCTCATTGTGTGCAATCCTCGTATTCTCTCAAGAGAAGATGATAGTTTGCCAGAATAACTTTATGCGTGAATATTTTATAACACTGATTGCATCAATCCTGAGATGATAAAGACGTTAACCTTTTACAAAGACTTGGTATCATATTGTATAAGAAGAAACAAGGAGACACTTAAAAAAAAATATTATTAACCCTAAAGGTATCAAGTATCAACAACTAGCACTAAAAAAAAAAAAGGCAAGTTTATGCATTTTGACCAACATTGTTTAACAAAAGATGATCATTCACGCATCTAACTCCATTATGAAAGTAAGCTAAGCTTGGCCAAATTCAAAAGAAACTGAATAAACATGGCAAAGGTGTGGCATGTTACCGCACAGAGTTTCTTGGTACTTTTGATAGCAGCCTTTAAATTTTCCAATGTCTCTTGATGGTATTCCGGATCACCCCATGAGAAATCAAACCTTGCCACTAGCACAAGATAAGAAATAGAACTAAGATATGATGAAAAGATAACCAAGACAGTGACTATAAAAACAAAACAAAAAAGCCTACCCTGAACTATAATATGCAAACTGCTAAATTTCAGATTCAAGATAATACATAATAGTACTCTCCAAAAGCCAAAAAGAAAACACAAACATGACAGTCCAAGAGACAATTTCTTGCTGGAATGTTTTCCCTTTTGTTTTATTTTGGGCACTACTAGGTCTTAAAACTTTATCTTAAAAAAGAAGTCCATTATTTCGGACTGGTTGAATTGTTGATTTTTCTTTTGGGAATTTAGCAATAAGAGAAAATAAAATTACGAAAAAAAAAAAAAAGAAAAGTGTTCCTCGACTTATTATAATTCTTTACAGAAGAAATCTGCAATTTATAAGGGGATAATACCTGACATTCCAGCTTCAAGGCACCGTGCAATCGTTTCAGCTGACCGTGACTTTTGACCAAGAGTTCCAACAATCTTCGTCATAGACGGAAAGAAACTCTGCAGCAGGTTGAAGCACTTGTATCAAAATCCAAATTGACAAAAACCGACTCAATGAATAAAATACCAAAGGGCCAAAGGGCTCTCTAGGAAATGTAAACAGCGTCACAAACAACTAAAGGTTTTTCTATAGCTTGAATCTCTCAAATACTAATTCTTCTACTAGACCAAAAAATAATTTGGAAAAACCAAAATAAGCAATACGTTGTTTGCCAAAAGAAATCAACGAAAAATTAGCAAATCATTAATTGAGAACTCTATAAACACAAAGAATCAAAAACTGCTATACTATAAGAAGAAGACACCAACGTCGATGTACAATTATAATGGAAAGGTATAACATATTAATATAAGCGTATCTTGAATTTCAAATCGCATTCATTATCACATTGCGTACGTCTCAACCAAATTTAGCAAGGATAACATAAAGAGAGAGTAAACACTCCAATCTTGTATAGTTTCTTTTCCTTTTACCAACTTGATTTCATAAATTTCATAGCAATCAAAAGCAGAGCAGCATATAAGGCTACATCCATATAAAATCAGTGAGATCGAGGAAATAAGCAGGAAAAATACAGTACTCACTACTTCAAAAAAGAAAACAAACAAACAAACATACAAAACAATAATAAAAGAAGACGAGAAAATTCTCACAGGCTTCGATGGTTCGAGGATGGATGACATCCTAATAGGTTCCTCGAGAAGTAAGGGACTGGAATGCATTTTCGATCAACAGTAACACTGAACTGATCTGAATCAGAAGAAGAAGAAGAAGAAGAATAGACAAAGAAGGAAAGAATCGCACTATCGATCGCCGATAGTCGCCGAAGATCGCCGATGGAACAAGTTGTACGGACGAAATGTGTGTTGTTGAAAAAAGTTGACTGTTAAGGGAGAGAGTGTTGAAATGAAAATACTATTTTTGCGTAGGTGGGTTTTAAATGATTGTAGTAGTAAATAGTAATACGTATATAGGAATATTATATATATAGAGAGAGAGAGGTCAAATGCATTTTGATCCCATAATTTTTTGCTCATATTTCAATTTGGTCTCAACTTTTTTTTTTTTGCACTTTTTATCAATATGTTTTGCTCGTTGTAGATTTGGTCACGTGTTGCACTTTTGGTCTAATAATTTTAGTTCATGTTGTAGAATTGGTCTCATATTTTTTGGTTAAGTGCAAAATTGGTCTTATATTTTTGGATAAAGTGGAGCTGACAATGGAACCTTTTGTAAAGATATAGAACTCATTTTGCAACTATACCAAAATATACGAGATTAAAAGTAAGATTTGACCAAATGTGTAACTTTTTAAAAAAATATGCGACAGAAGTGCAGAATTGGTCTCATAATTTTGGATCTCATGGCATTGATAGTGAAATTTTTTGAGAACAACTCTACAACCTGACGAAAAGATGCGAGACCAAAAGTGATATTGGATCAAATATGTGACTTTTTACAATTATATGAAACTAAAAGTGTAATAAAAAAAAAAAAAAAGTTAAGAGCAAATTGAGAGCTAAGTTATCTGAACAAAAATATATTTTAATCCATATATATTGTGGGGGGACCACGATGACCCATAAAATTTTGGAAATGTGAGAACCGAAACAGTGGAAGGAAGGCATATGCCACGTTGCCACCCAATCACTAACAGTCACGACGAAGAAGGCAGGTAAGGAAAAGGAAAGCGGTGTGTTGAGCATTACCATTAGTCCATTACTACCGGCGGGTCAACGTCTTGTTTTGGTTTCTGCTTACTAACTGCGACGAGATTTGTTTGGAAAGAAAAAAAATAAAGGCCAAAGTTTCCAATTGGTCCCTTATAGATGGGGTAGATTTTAAATTGGTCCTTTAACTTTTATTTGTTCCACGTTGGATTTATATATTTTCATGATGTTTTAAATTGGTTTCAAAAATATTTTCGAGATGCAATTTGACCTCATTTTATAGTGATCTTAACTGAGTAGATAAAGATGTATTTAAGAGTTAGCATATAACTTAAAATTCATTGTATTTGGACTTCAAACGAGAGAGATATGACTAATTTTACTTGTTTGATTGTGAAACGAGTTATCCACTTCTAGGACTCCGCATAACCTTGTTTGTTGATGGTTCCAAAGTACTAGTCAAAAGAAACTAATAGTTCTGAATTTGTCGCATTTGAGATTAAAATAAGAGAGACATTATCACATTAAATGTTTCTGGGACCAATTTGAAATAATATAAAAATATGTAAGATCAGTTTGAAATATTACCTTCAACCTAAAAAAATCAAACGAGAGATATATTATCAATTTCACTTGTTTGATTGTGAAACGAGTTACTTGTACGACTCAATTTGACTTCGTTTATTGATAGTGAAAAGTACTCATCAAAAAATTTGTAACTCTGATTTTGTCGCATTTAAGATAGACATAAGAGAGATACAACCACATTAAATATTTTCGGGACTAATATGAAACATCATAAAAATAAGTAGGACTAGTCTAAAATAAATAAAAGATAATTTACCAATTTGAAATTCATCCCATAAATAAGAGACCAATTTGAGACTTTGGCCAAAGTGCACAAGATTTGACTGATTTAGGCTCCTCACAAAACAACGGCTAGGAAAAGAAAAGGCAAAATGCAGACAAAAATTCAGTGAGCATGATGCTCCATAAAGGAAACTTCGGATCATTGTGGTATGCGCCGTATTGGACTATTGGTACTGGTTTTGGAGTAAATGAAAATTAATAAGTTTGAGATTTTGGACCAAAGTGTCTAATTAAGGACCAAAATTATCATAATTGTCGGTAGCTACAATATATTTTTAGGCAGGGCTACTTTTATTCTTTTCTAAAATAAGTTAGAAGTCATCTATAATTGTATCTATTGTAAAAAGTCTGAGCAATTTTTTTTTTTAAGTATAGACAATTATAGCATTTCTTGAATAGTCATCTTCCATCTTGTTGCGAAGTCTTGTTCTAATAATTTTCATAGTTAAGAAAGCACGCTCTGTGGTTGCTACTAAAATAGAAAGTGTCAAAATAAGACGAAGTCGCCTTTCAATAAGTGGATATGTTTCTGATTTTCTAGTTTCCACCAGTCCCTGACATAATTCAACAATAGTAGACAAATTTTATAATTTTGTATGACAAAGTACATCAAGCTTTGCAACTCATACTTCAAATGATTTTCTTCTTGATCACAAAAGTCAGAAAGATAAAATTTTTCAACAAGCACTAGTATTTTTATCAGCTTTGAATTATTTGTAAGATATCTCTAGGATCTAAAGTTGCACTCAAAAGAAGAATTTTGTAGCTTGTTCACTAAATCTACTATTTAGTTCCTTCAATTGATAATCAATCATATTTGTAAACAAATCCATTCAATAGTGATGCTCAACTGTAACAT
This sequence comes from Chamaecrista fasciculata, assembly GCA_003254925.1. Lineage (NCBI taxonomy): Eukaryota > Viridiplantae > Streptophyta > Magnoliopsida > Fabales > Fabaceae > Chamaecrista > Chamaecrista fasciculata. The sequence continues at coordinate 108,679 of QANZ01014541.1, read as the reverse complement.
TATTCTTTTGACAACGAGAATGAACTATGTTAGAGAAAGAAGCACTCAAGTCAGGAATTTGAATATTATGACTTCCACAAATATAAGTAACATTAGATAAGAGATTATCCCAACCACTGCCTCTTAGCTCTTGAATCAAAGATTAAGTGGTAGATACCAAATGCATAGCATTTAAAATATCTTGAAACTTTTGTTGTAGAGTCTGACAAAGTAAATATGTGATTCCCATAATTTCTTTTATCAAATGGAAAATAAAAACAAAGTCAAATGATATCAACGACTTAAGATCAAAACTAGCATCACCTTGTTGAGAATATGTAAATCCTTCAATAATTTAGTGGTAGATACCAAATGCATAGCATTTAAAATATCTTGAAACTTTTGTTGTAGAGTCACAAAGTAAGTCTGTGATTCCCATAATTTCTTTCATCAAATGAAGAATAAAAACAAACTCAAATGATATCAATGACTTAAGATCAAAACTAGCATCACCTTGTTGAGAATATGTAGATCCTTCAATAACTAAATTTTTTTAGAACTGAAATAGTTGCTTTGAACATCCTCAACAGATTGCACAATGATTTAAAATGAGAACTTCATCTTGTGTCTGCTAGTCTTTGGAGTGTGATAGATTGATTTAATTCTCTTCCTGTTTCAATCTCATAACTTGCAATCAAATTAGTAATTTCAATTGCAAAAGCATTTTGCAATTCATCATTACGCTTACATGAGAAACTCACAACATTTATGATGAAATTTAGATTTTGAAAAAAAAATATGAACATCAACTACTTCAAGAGCCAATTGTAATTGATGAACTAAACAATGAACATAATATGCATACGGACACTCTTGCAAAATTATTGTAGTCCATTCCACTCTCCACACATATTACTAGCTCCATCATATAATTGACCACGAATATTTTGAATGCTAAGATTATGATGTGGCAAACTTGAACATATCTCTTACTTAAGAGTTTATGCACTTGTTTATTTTATCAACAAATCTAACAATCAATGTCATTTGTTTTCTTTTGAATTCATCTTGAGCTTCATCAACAATCAAATAAAAATTTTGCATCACTAAACTCTTTACAAATCTCCTTTTGTATATTTCTAGCAAAAATATGTAAATCTCCTTTCGAATGGTTGGAGATGTTTATTTTGCATTTTCTGTGGCATTTTCTAAAACAACTTTATTCACTTTATCATCATAAGAAGACAAAAGTTTTATCATCTCAAGAAAATTTTCTTGATTTTTTTATTCTAGGCTCTCATCAATCCCTCTAAGAGTACAAGATTGAAAAGTCAGCTATCTAATAACATTTACAAAGGCTTTAAGATGCAATTGATTGTTCAAAATTTGTTATGAAGTTTTTTTTTTTTTGCTAAAATTCTTTCAATATGACTCGATTGGTTCTTGAAATCTTCAAGGCATTTGATGGCAATATTATGAACTGAATTTTGATGCTTTACCATATGAGATCAAAATGCACTATTTTTTCTATCATCGACTTTCTTCCAATTTTTGAACCCCAATGATATAAATGTCTCAGACCCTTCACATCCCGATGGATTTTTAACAAACAAATAACATGGAAATAGAAAAGTAGCATCTTTTGTCGGTGAATATTCTAACCAAGGAAAACTGTTGAACCAATGAACTTGAAACTGTCGCTGATATTTTTTGGACCAAATAATGGAAATACTGGTAAAACTTTTTTATATGGTCCAAATGTTACGTATGCCCTACTAATTTTATCCTGCTGATTTATAGGATAATCTCAAACTTGTGAATCTCTTATTAAGGTAGACAAAATTTATAATTGATGTAAAGTTTGAGGATAAAATGAGTATTTTTGTCGAAAAATTTGCAATTATGATTGGTTCAAGAATTTAGTAATTTGTTGCCCAACTTTCTTTTCATCTCGACTTGGAGAAAGAAGAATAAAGATGACTTTGTTTTTAACCAAAAAAAAAATTAAGTATCCGATTAAAATTATAAAATACCTCTAGACCTCTTTAGAAATTTGCCAGAAAATTTTAAAAAATCACTCACTAAATTCGATCAAAAAATTCAAATGTCAATTTTATATAATAGTCTCAATCTTAACTATAGATAGACGCTTTGCCAAATGCAAATCCTGATTCCCCTTTTTTATTTGGTGGATTGAATCTTTGATTTGGATTAATGTGAATTAAGTCTTGAGGCATCACACTTGTAATGGGCTCATTGCTTTTCTTGAGAATGTATTGGGCTAAAAAAATGGATTTGGAACAAAGCAAAAAAAAAAAAAAATTTGGACCTTCTTCCTTTCTTCTTATATATTTTTATTTTTTCTTTTTAAGAAAAGGATAATGAATCTTACCTTTTTATTTTTTTTTTTTTATATTTTTCCTTTAAGCACCCTAAGAATAATTTATTTATAAAAACAGTTTAAAAATTTGATTTATTTATAAAAAAAAAAACTCGGACGGAATACGATGTTTACAATCACTTTACTCGCATACTTTTGATTTCATTCTAGATTTTTTTTTTTTCACGTAAACATTGGAATAAATTTACAAGGTTTATCCATTTTATCTTATGCTCTCTTTTGTAGTTCTTCATCAAGGCTTTATTATTGTACCCTAAAGCTATGTTTTGTTAGACAGTCTTAGTTCATTACTATATATTTTAAAATGAAAATAAAAAAGTTATTTTATAATTTTTTATATATTCTGTAAAAATTAAAATAAAAATGATGCTTATCGTGCATGCCAAATATTTGTGTTTAAAGTATTTCCTTTGTAACAATAATCAAATATCCCACCTCTCTCACCCTCAATATATCAAATTCAATGGGAAAAAAAAATAAGAGAAATAATATAATTTTATTTCAAATTCACCCACAAAAGATAATAGTAGATTTTATTATCATAATAACGAGTAATTAAAGAAGAAACATATAAATAATTAAGAAGTTGGCTATATATAACTCACTCTTAGGCTCTAAGCAATATAACTACATATCTCCCAAACTTGCTTATTGCTTTCAGCAATCTTAGAGGCATTGCCTTGGTATGCACTTGCTTGCACAATAGGAATGATTAGGCTATCATAGCAACACTTTCCGACCACATTAATTACGTTGTCACAACACTCGCGTGTGAGTGTCGCATTATGATGAACTATAGCAGAGTATATGATATAACCACAAACTTTGGTAAACTTTCGTGCACAAACTTGCAAGTAATCATAAAATTCTTTAGGTTCTTCCGAGTAGAATTGATCTGTAGGTGTGGGAACATTAACAGAATTTCCAGAACCAATAACCGTCAACCCGAGTACTTTGACATGTGAAGTACCAATAGTTATAGCAAAAATTAATGTTGCCATCGCCAAAATATACTTTGATAGTGCCATGTCTATATATAGTGATGATGTGTGAGATGATAAAATGAATTGAATATAAAGGAGTAGTAGTGTGTATGAGTTTGTGGGTAGAAGCAAGAGGAAATAGAAGGGTTTTTATAGGATCAATTAGTGTAGTGGGCAATAAATGTGCAAATTAAACTCTTTTGGTAACCTAATGTAAACGTACATATATACAACGCTCTTAAGAAAAAAATATTGGATAACTTAAAAAGTTTAAAACGTCATTACCTACTACGAATGAAGTTGGCGTTTTGGCTTGTGAATTGTAATTAATCAATTATAACATATATATAGCTAGCTAGCAAACAAACTAGGTCAAAGGGTATTTTGACCCTAAATGTATGCTTTAATGTTCTTTTAGTGCATTATGTTTCAAAATATTTAAATTGGTCGTAAATGTTGGCAAAATAATTCATTTTGGTCCTATATATTGGTAAAATATTTCATTTTAGTCCCAAATTATTGAATTTAGTCATATTTCTCTCGTCTCTCATTTCAAGTTCAAAGGACTTGTCAAGAGGAACTCGTAGCTTTGAGTTCATTGCATTCGAATTTGAAAGGAGAGAAATATGATATGATCAATTTTGCTTATTTGACCATGAAACAAGTTGTCTACTTTTGTGATCGATTTGACCTCATTTACTAACGGCTTTAACTAGATAGAAAAGTACTGTTTGAGAACAATATGTAGCTCTAAACTCATCATGTTTAAACTTGAAACAAGTCATATTAAGTAGTTTGGGACCAAAATGAAACATTTTGCAAATATTTAGGACCAATTTGAACATTTGAAATATAATGGATCACAATGAACATTAAGACATACATTTAGGACCAAAATGACCTTTTAACCAACAAACTATATTAAGGGTTAGTGTATTAAAATTGGGCGATAGTACTTAATTAAGTTTTGCAAATGAAAGTAATTCAGTTTCGCTCGGAACAATACAGTTTTATTTTAGGAAAAAGAAAAAATTATATAAATACCAGCTGATGACCCGTGCGATGCACGGGAGTTTGATTCTTAGCTTTTGCTTTAGGTGGTTGCTCCATAGTCTGGATTCAGGATTAAGACGACAAGAGTTTGATGACATAATGATGAACATAATGATTTCTAGCTTAGGCCCCTTGCGATGCACGGGAAATGGTTTTCAGCTTGTGCTTTAGTTATTTGCTTCAAAATAAGACTTCAACGCTAATCTTAAATAATGATTCTTCATCTAATACATTTTGAAGTAAAAAAAATTAAAATTAATAAATTCATCAGTTGACAATGACAATGCTATTTAATAAAACATTAATCAACGCGGCGAGTATGAGTTTTTGTAGTTGTCATTAGTTCTGATGCGTGGCTGGTGATAAATTGAAACATACCGTAGTTGCATCTTGAAATATAGCGATCATAGTAGGCTCCGAACATTGGGTTTGTTTAAAAATATTTTATCACTTTGTTATTTCATAGTGATTGACCCATAAGATACACGGGTGATTATGCTATTACAAATTTACAATAAGTTACAAAGTATACAACATTCTATACACTAATATGGTTTATGATAAACATCAATAAAATTACGTACTATAATCTCAATATATGGTTAATGTTAATAACACTGTAAATGATAAAATTATTTAACAATTGTGTCAACGATAAAAGCCATAGCTATATAGTAAATCACAAAGAAAAAATATTGTCGTTCATCGTCATTTGACATTTTGAAAAACTTCTCTATAAACAACATTTTCAGTCTTCTCCCTAGATTCGTTTTTGCTTTTTTTTTTTTTACAATTAGATTCATCTTTGTTTGAATGTGCTAATAAAATCTTAATACCTTCCCTGGAACGAACTCTATATAATACAACATATAATTGACAATGAGTAAACATTGGAGGTGGTAGATACAGACCAATTGTTGATAATGAGTGACCTTGGGTTTTGTTCATGGTCATGGCAAAGGACAAAGTCAAGGAAATTGACAACGTTGAAATTTGAAAGAAATAGAATTGTAATGAGTAATCAACATTCGTGCAATTAGAATTTTCTGCCCTACAAATCTTCCGGCTAATGGGATAGCTTCAATGACATGTTCATCAAGTCTGTAAACAATCAATATAGCTTCATTGCAAAGACCCGATGATTTGTCAAAGTTTTTAAGTAGCATGAGAGGTGATCCAATTTTAAGTCTAATTCACTGATCAGGTAACCCGAACCCTTTGATGGAATTCAATATTTCAGTGGTGTGTAATTCAACTAATTAACATCTCAAAATTTTCATTGTGTTTGCATATACTATCAGAGCTCAAATTTATCTTATCTTCACCTGAAAGTTGTCCAATCAACATTTTATTTACTTCGTGGACATCTTCAAGAGTGAGAGCAAAAATAGCTATATCTCTAAAATATTTATCATCTTGATATTTTTCTAAGAGATCACCATAGATAGCTTTAGCAATTAAGTGAATATGGTCATTGAAATTGGATACCAATATATCATTAGGCATCTGAATATCGAATTGGTCGATGGTGATGTTGGTCCCAATGTTTCCATCACCAATATCTAGTAACCATTGAGAAAATGTTCTATCTTGTTCAACCTCATAATTTGATGAACCTGATTGTACTCTTATTTTTTTTTATATATTAAGTACTTTCTGTTGGAGATTATAGAGCAAGCGCAGCGGAAAAACGGAAAAACGGGAAAATTAAAATTTTTACAAAACCTTATAATCTCCTCCATAGGATCCACTATTTGTGTTTATACCAGTGAGATGAGATGTTTACCTAAATCACGTATGCTGAGTGATTGCAATTTCCGAGAAGTCCACAGAGTCGTGTCCTTCCTTTGCCGGTGATCCACACGAACAGTTTGGCAGATACTCAGGTGCTAGCCTTCAATCTCTTCTCCAAGAGATTACGGGAACGATCTACAATCTTGGAATTTCAAGAACTCTTCTTGAAACCTCCAAGAACAAAGTGGCGCACTACCAAGAATCAAATTCTTGGCCACACAACTCTAGGGTTTTTCACTTCTCTCACTTCCTCTAGGGTTGTGCGACTTTTCTTCTCTTTTCTCTCACCCAAGTCGACTCTTGCCCTAACTCTTACGATTAGGTCGAACTTTTAGAGCTAGGTCGAACTATTCTCCCTCTCTCATCAAAATCAGTTTAGGCGACTTTTGGGGTGGTATTTATAGAGTCTCACTATTGAAAATAGGGAATTATAATCTTGAAAATAGGGAATTACTAATCTAATTAGGGAATCCCTAAATCTTGATTATAAAATTACATTAATATTATAATTCAAGATTAAAAGGCAATCTCAATTTAAATTTCAAGATCATATCTTGAAAGCACACTTCCCATTGGTTGGAGTGAGTCAAGAGGATTTGAATTCTTAATTAAAATATTACATTAATATCTTTATTTAAAATTCAAAGTGCATTCTTGAAATTCAAAATGCAAGATCAAATCTTGCACTTGGATATCCAAGAATGCGCCACCCTCCCTATTATCTTATAGGAATTTAATAAATAAGAAAACAATCCTAACTCTTAGGAAGTTATAACCAACTTATTAATATCCTTAACAAATTGAATTAAAATATTACCCTAATATCTTAATTCAAATTTGAATCTTAAATTCAAATTCAAATCTTAAATTCAAATTTAAATCTTGAATTCAAATTAACAAAATCATATTCCATTAATTAATTCAAGAGTGAGGCGCCACCCTCATCTTGTTATCTTTCAATATTAGAGAAGTTAATAAATCAATAATCCCCTAACTCTTAGGAGACTTTGCCAATTCATTATTCCCTAATATTTTAAATAACAACTCAATTGTAAATAGATTAATCAAATTAACTATTTAACAATTAATATATTTAAACTTGTCTAACAAATTTAAATATCACATACGTAGATTCTATTTAAGACAAGACTTCATGTCCTAAGACATTCAACTATGTCTTAAACTGTGCCACTAAAGTGACTCACAAATTAAACCCTCATTCGTGTCCCATTACAGTATCTTGATCCTGCTCATGTGTGACCCAGCAAGCCTCACGTGAAATTGGCAGCAAGCCATCTCTATGACTCACAAGTCGAGAGCGGACTCTAGCAAGCCATCACGACTACCCAAAACACGTGAGTTATCGTTTTAACATTAACGACTTAACCTCAGTACTACCTTGTCATAATCCCTATTGTCACACGATATTTTGTTCATGGATAAGGCATGGGAAAATCATCCTTGTAATCCAAACCATAACTTTCTCGATTCCTTGAGTTAGTCCCATTACCTTGTGTGGCCACACATTCCTTGGACAAACTCATCGAGGGGCCCAGTTAAATATTTCTCATCTTAATGAGGGACAAAATTCCTTCTTGGTCAACCACATTCCTCAGCACGGCAAACAACTAAACCCGTACCTAGCCTGTATGGCTACCCTGTTACGGGCAACGTTGGACTAGGCCAAAGTTCAGCATCTACAACGCCGGAATAGTCAAGACCTCAAGTCTAAGGGCATCGTTACAGGTGCACAGGAGAGACTAGCTTATGATTAAACCCATGCAGGACTCTCCGGGTCGGTCCAGCAACTTGTAACCCTTTACATAATTGCACCATGACTCTCGAGAAGCATCACATGCGGGTATCTCTATACACCGAGGTCATGCTGGTCTTAGTTCATTCACATTCCCACGTGAATAATCGACCAGGGACAGTTTAGAATAATTATCACATAATTAATCAAGGATTGTTATCACAGTAAACATGCTAATAATATGATAACGACATAATTTATCATCCATAAATCAGTCAAACAATATGTCCATACATATAAAATGATTGGTCCTAAGGCACAATCTCCATCAAACTCCCACTTGCACTAGGTACAATCATTAATCCAACTGTTCCTACACTAAGTACATTGATCAATGGGTCTAATCCCCATCGACGTTACATGGCGTTCATGTATGACCCGCGCAAGAGGTTTCTTAAGAGGATCGGCAACATTATCCTCGCCTGCTACTTTACATATCTTGACATCACCTCTTTCAATCATCTCTCTAATAAGGTGATAACGTCTGAGTATATGTTTAGTCCTTTGGTGGGACCGGGGCTCCTTGGCTTGTGCAATAGCACCACTATTGTCACAATACAAGGTTATAGGATCAGCAATGGTCGGAACCACACCAAGCTCAGCAATGAACTTCCTAATCCATACAACCTCCTTCGCTACATCTGATGCTGCTATATACTCAACCTTCATTGTAGAATCAGCAATCGTGCTCTGCTTGGAACTCTTCCAACTCACGCTACCACCGTTTAGGAGAAACACGTATCTAGACTGCGATTAAAAATCATCTTGGTCGGTTTGAAAACTGGCATCTGTGTAACCAATTACACATAGCTCTTCATCAGTTCCACCATAAACCAATAATTCGTCCTTAGTCCTTCTCAAGTACTTAAGGATGTTTTTGACAGCGGTCCAATGATCCTCACTAGGGTCTTGTTGGAACCGGCTCGTCATACTCAAGGCAAATGACACATCTGGTCGAGTACACAACGTGGCATACATGATGGATCCTATTGCCGAAGCATAAGGGATGCCACTCATGCGCCCTCGCTCATCAAGTGTCTTGAGACACTGATTCTTGCTCAGGGCTAAACCATGATTCATCGGTATGAATCCCTTCTTGGAATCATGCATACTGAACCGTTTCAGTGCCTTATCCAAGTATGTACTCTGACTTAATCCAGGAAGCCTTCGAGGTCTATCTCTATAGATCTTGATGCCTAGAATGTCAGCAGCTTCTCCTAAGTCCGACATCGAGAATGATTTTCCCAACCAAGATTTCACAATCTCCAAGGTAAGAACATCATTTCCAATGAGCAATATGTCATCGACATAAAGCACCAAGAACACAATCGTGCTCCCACTAACCTTCTTGTAAACACAAGGCTCATTAGGGTTTTTCAAGAAGCCAAACTCTTTGACTACCTCATCAAAACGATGATTCCAACTCCGGGATGCTTGCTTCAATCCATAAATGGATCTCTGAAGCTTGCATACCTTCTCTGGTTCCTCTGGACATACAAACCCCTCAAGTTGTGTCATGTACACATCTTCGGGCAGCCTTCCATTAAGGAATGCTGTTTTAACATCCATTTGCCATATCTCATGGTCATAATATGCGGCTATGGAAAGGAGGATCCTAATGGACTTGACCATTGCATATAGGGAAAACGTTTCATCATAGTCAATACCATGACGTTGAGTGAACCCCTTTGCAACTAGCCTGGCCTTAAAGACATTAACGTTGTCATCCATGTCGGTTTTCTCTTTGAAAACCCACTTGCACCCTTCGGCTTTTACACGTTCAGGTGGATCGACTAAGGTCCACACCTTATTGTCGTACATGGATTGCATCTCTGCCTTCATGGCTTCAACCCATTTTTTAGAGTTAGGACCCACAATAGCTTCTTGATAGGTGGTAGGCTCACCACGTTCCATGAGCAACACGTCCTTGTTCTCAGTCATTAAAAATCCATATCTTTGAGGTTGAGAACATGTTCTATCAGACCTTCGTGGTCCTTGTGCTACTAGAGGAGCTTCCACAACATCTTGTGGCTCTTCTCTAGTTTCCGTCTGCGCCTCTAGAGTGTCTTGTGGATCTTGAACCTCTTCAAGATCTATCTTACTCCCACTGTCTCTTTTGGAGACAAAATCCTTTTCTAAAAGGAATCCATTTCTGACTACAAACACTTTGTTGTCAGATGGGTAGTAGACATAATACCCCCTTGTTTCCTTGGGGTATCCCACAAACAAACACTTTAGAGATTTGGGAGACAGTTTATCGTTAGGCTGTTGCTTAACATAAACTTCACATCCCCAAACCTTGAGGTAAGACAAACTGGGCCTCTTCCCAGTCCATATCTCATATGGTGTCTTCTCAACTGCCTTAGACGGAACATGGTTAAGTGTGAACGCAGCAGTTTCTAGAGCATGCCCCCAAAAGGGTGGCGGAAGATCAGCTTGACTCATCATAGATCGGACCATATCTAATAAAGTCTGATTCCTCCTCTCAGAAACATCATTCCACTGTGGAGTTTCAGGAGGGGTAAGTTGTGAGACTATCCCACAACTTCTAAGATGATCAATAAACTCTTGGCTCAAATACTCGCCACCTCGATCAGATCGAAGGGCTTTGATTTTCTTGCCAAGTTGGTTCTCTACTTCACTTTGAAATCTTTTGAACATTTCAAAAGACTCTGACTTGTGCTTCATTAGGTAGACATAGCCATACCTACTGAAGTCATCAGTGAACGTTATGAAGTATGAGTAACCACCCCTAGCTTGAGTACTCATGGGTCCACATACATCACTATGTATGATTCCCAATAAGTCAGGTGCTCTCCCATTGTGGCCAGTGAAGGGCGCCTTTGTCATTTTACCAAGTAGACAAGATTTGCAAGCATCATATAATTCAAAATCAAATGAGCTTAGAAGTCCATCTTTATGGAGCTTCTCTAGGCGTTTCTCATTTATATGGCCTAAACAACAATGCCAAAGGTACGTAGGATTTGATTCGTTAATCTTGAACCTTTTGGTATCAAAGTTATAGATATTGTTATCGTGTTGTCATTCTAATTTTAAGACGTAATGATTATCTTGCAAATCACCATAAGCAAATAAAACATTGTCTTTATAAATAGAACACCTTCCATTGTCGTTTACACATGTAAAACCTTCCTTATCCAAATAAGAAAGGGAAATAATGTTTGAACTCAATGAAGGTACATAATAACAATTATTCAAAATGAAAATAAGCCTAGAGGGCAACACAAGCTCGTATGTTCCCACAGCAACAGCAGCAACTCTTGCTCCATTGCCTACACGTAGGTCCACCTCGATTCTGTCCAGCTTTCTACTGTCTCTAAGACCCTACACATTTGTACAAATGTGAGAACCACATGCTGTATCTAATACCCAAGTGGTTAAAGTAGAAAGGTGAACGTCTATAACGAAGATACCTGAAGTAGAGACCTCCCTGCTCTTCTTCTTCTTTTGATCTTCCAAATACAATTTGCAATTTCTTTTCCAATGTCCTGGCTTTTGGCAGAAAAAGAAAATTGCATCCTTTGAAGGCTTCGCCTTCTTGGCAGGTTGTGGGTTAGGCTTGTCCCCTGGCTTGGTCTCACCAACCGGGGCTTTACCCTTCCTCTTTCTTTTGTCCATCTCTTTCCCCTGGTTTGTCTGAACCATCAAGCAAGCAACGTCCACAGAGTCATTGAAGTGCTTCTCATAAGCAGTTCTTTGAGCTCTTGGAGCGTCGTTGGCAAGTTCTTCAGGGGAAGGGTTTTCTAGGACATAAAGCTTCCTTTCTTGGGTAAGAACAATTCTCAAATTACGAAACCAATTAAGGAAGTTCGTCCCATCTAACTTATCCTTCTCAAGGATAGATCGCAGTGATAACGCTGAATTTATATTGTTTGCCATGATTCTACAACTAAGATATGAAAGTTAATTAGCAAAAAGGTCCACCATTTTATAAAACCCAGCAAAATTATTATTAGTGGCTAAGACCCATATTTCACCAAAGTTTACCTTCGCTTGGGCGATAATGCAACCTTAGGTTATTTAGGTAGGTAACTCTTTACCAATCACATCATATGTGACTCTTAGATCTTTATGGGACTGTATCATCGTATGATACTTATTATGGCATGTTTATCTCAAACTCAAAACAATGAGGCGAAAGCCCTGATGGAGATTNCAGGAGAATAAAAACTGAAGCGAAGTACTAATCACTGACAATAGTAGTATTGATTATAACAGACCATACCCAATCAAAGAATGGCTCATTGTTCGTCGGCAGTAGCTATAGTTGCAGAGCAAAGCAGAAGAAAAGAAAGCCATTAATCTGAAAAGGAAAACAAAACAACCCAAAAGAGTAGGTTCAAGAGCGAAATAAGGGGTGAGAGAGACGAAATCGAAAGCGAAATCGTGAGAAAAATCGCTGGCGAAACTTCAAAGGTTGAAGTCCGATTTTGACGATTTTGTGCGCGATTTTTCGTGTTTGGATCGAAGACGGAATCAATGGCATCCATTATCTCTCTTTTCTCTCTTTTGTTCAGACTTCAGAGATGATGATAACTGATTTTTGTGCAAATTTTTATGATGGTGATGTTGGGGTGAGGAGGATGGGGATGAAGAAGATGAACACTTCGTGACCTTCTCCTTTTTTTATTTTTTATTTTTTTTTTCAATTTTTGGGATGAGGAGGAAGAAAATGATGATGTTGATGATGATATGAGATGTTGATGATGATGATCTGAGAAAAGGAATATGGGAAGATGAAGATGAAAAAAAAATTAAGATGAAGATGAAAAAAAAATGTGATGTTCTTTGAGTTTTTAATATTTTTAAGGACTAAATTGGAATGTTTGAAATACTTTTAGGACATTTTATAATTTTATTTTGAGGATTTGAGACTAAAATGAATAAAGATGAGGAAAAAGAGGGGGAATTGAGAATAATGGAATAAAAATGGGTCAAGGATTCAGACTTTTTTTAGAGTTTAGGGTTTTAGGGTTTTAGGGTTTAGTGTTTGGGGTTTTAGAGTTTAGGGTTTTAAATATTTTTAAGGACTAAATTGGAATGTTTGGAAGAGTTTTGGGACACTTTATAATTTTATTTTGAGGATTTGGGACTAAAATGAATGAAAATGATGAAAAAGAAGGGGAATTGAGAATAATGGAATAAAAATGGGTTAGAGACCTATCAATGCAATGAGAAAATGTGATGAATGCTGAAAATTCCAAGGGTTTTGGGATACTTTACAATTTTATTTTTAGGATTTGGGACTAAAATGAATGAAGAAGATGAAAAAGATGAAGAAGAGGATTAAAAAAGAGTTTTAGGGGATTTAGGGGTTTTGGGACCAAATTGCAAGAGAGTAGTTTTAATGAGGTGTCAAGTGAAAATGAGTTGGATATTAATTTTGGGACCAAATTGCTAGAGAGTAGTTTCAAGGTTTTAGGGTTTTAGAGTTTAGGGTTTTAAATATTTTTTGGATTAAATATATTAAGGTAATATTTTAATTCAATAATATATATATATTATATATGGGTAAGTCGAATTCTAGGTCTAGGTTGAATTTAAATATTAGTGTAATATTTTAATTCAATAAAGACTAGAATTCAAAAATTAAAAGATTGACTAAAGATATTATGGTAATATCTTAAATCNTCATTGTACTTATAGGTCCCTGACCCATTTTTATTCCATCATTCTCAATTACCCCTCTTTTTCATCATTTTCATTCATTTTAGTCCCAAATCCTCAAAATAAAATTATATAGTGTCCCAAAACTTTTCCAAACATTCCAATTTAGTCCTTAAAAATATTTAAAACCTTAAACTCTAAAACCCCAAACCCTAAAACCCCAAAATCTAAAACTTCAAACCCTAAACTCTAAAAAAAAGTCTGAGTTGAACAATTAGGCCCTTGACCCATCTTTATTTATATTATTCTCAATTCCCCTTCTTTTTTCTCATCTTCATTCATTTTAGTCCTAAATTTTCAAAATAAAATTGTAAAGTGTCCCAAAACTCTTCCAAACATTTCAATTTAGTCCTTAAAAAATATTTAAAACCCTAAACCCTAAACCCTAAAATCCTAAAACCTAAACCCTAAAACCCTAACCCCTAAACCCCTAAAAAAACCACTCTCTTGTAATTTGGTCCCTAAATCCCTAATTTTTTTTATAATCATCATCTTCTTTGTCTCGTCTTCTCACGCATCATCATTCATCTCGTCTTCCTAATCCATCTTTCAATCTCTAAAGCGAAATACACTAATCACGCAGGAGAATAAAAACTGAAGCGAAGTACTAATCACTGACAATAGTAGTATTGATTATAACAGACCATACCCAATCAAAGAATGGCTCATTGTTCGTCGGCAGTAGCTATAGTTGCAGAGCAAAGCAGAAGAAAAGAAAGCCATTAATCTGAAAAGGAAAACAAAACAACCCAAAAGAGTAGGTTCAAGAGCGAAATAAGGGGTGAGAGAGACGAAATCGAAAGCGAAATCGTGAGAAAAATCGCTGGCGAAACTTCAAAGGTTGAAGTCCGATTTTGACGATTTTGTGCGCGATTTTTCGTGTTTGGATCGAAGACGGAATCAATGGCATCCATTATCTCTCTTTTCTCTCTTTTGTTCAGACTTCAGAGATGATGATAACTGATTTTTGTGCAAATTTTTATGATGGTGATGTTGGGGTGAGGAGGATGGGGATGAAGAAGATGAACACTTCGTGACCTTCTCCTTTTTTTATTTTTTATTTTTTTTTTCAATTTTTGGGATGAGGAGGAAGAAAATGATGATGTTGATGATGATATGAGATGTTGATGATGATGATCTGAGAAAAGGAATATGGGAAGATGAAGATGAAAAAAAAATTAAGATGAAGATGAAAAAAAAATGTGATGTTCTTTGAGTTTTTAATATTTTTAAGGACTAAATTGGAATGTTTGAAATACTTTTAGGACATTTTATAATTTTATTTTGAGGATTTGAGACTAAAATGAATAAAGATGAGGAAAAAGAGGGGGAATTGAGAATAATGGAATAAAAATGGGTCAAGGATTCAGACTTTTTTTAGAGTTTAGGGTTTTAGGGTTTTAGGGTTTAGTGTTTGGGGTTTTAGAGTTTAGGGTTTTAAATATTTTTAAGGACTAAATTGGAATGTTTGGAA
>QANZ01014541.1:0-93041 GCA_003254925.1 Chamaecrista fasciculata | reverse complement strand
TTTTGGGAAGATTTGATCTTCCAATTTGATTCTCCAAGATTGCATTTGAATTCAAATTATAATATTAAGGTAATATTATAATTAGGAATTCAAGTCCTAAAATTATGATATTATTGTAATCTCATAATTTAATAATTTGATAATCATATAATTTAGGAGTAAACTACCAAATTGGTCCCTGGATTATTGGCTCGCTTACAGATTGGTCCCCGAATTTAGGAAATTGACAAATAGGTCCCCGAATTTTTCTAACGAGTCAAATAGGTCCCCGATTTTTTCTAACGTTAGTCAAATAGGTCCCCGGATAACATGCACAGAAGGACCTATTTGACAAATGTTAGAAAAATTCGGGGACCTATTTGACTCGTTAGAAAAATTAGGGGACCTATTTGTCAATTTCTTAAATTCGGGGACCAATCTTTCAACGAGTCAATAATCCAGGGACCAATTTAGTAGTTTACTCTATAATTTAGGGATTCCCTAATTATAATTATCAAAACCTCAAACCCTATATATACATAGCTAAAGTCGACTTTCCCTAAGCCTCATGATACTTGGGAATTTCGACTATTCCTAACTAATTCACAAGAGCAAAAATCGTTTTTGGGTCTTGGTGAAGAGAGAGAGAAAACACAACCCTAGTTTTCCTAGAGAGAGAAAGTGGCGCAAACCTAAAAGGAGTTTTAGGGTTTGTGACAAGGTTGTGTGAGATCAAGAATAAGATTATTGATCATAGGCGCCATCTGTTCTTGGGAGTTCAAGAATTGTTCTTGAATTCAAGAACACCGTAGAAAAGGTCCCTAGTTCACTTGGAGAAGTGAAGGAGGCTAGCACCTAGGCATCTCCAAAACTGTTCGTGTGGATCACCGGCGGAGGGAGCACACTCGGAGTGGACTCCTCAGCATCGTAGACACAAAAGTCGCCGATTGATTTGGGTAAATCTCTAGTCCTTTTACTGATACAGATTCATATAGCGGATCCTTGGGAAGAAATCACTATGCGCATATTCTGGTTTTGTTTTATTTTTAAATTTATACCTGTTTCCGCTGCGTTGTGTGCCTGGTGATTTCCCAACAGTGGTATCAGAGCCAGGCTATTTTGGATCTGTGTTAGTTTTTGGTGATTATGCATGTGATGTGTAATATGGTTTTACCGCTTTTCAATTGGCATGCTTGTTGATGTTTTACGAAAAAGATCCACCATAAAAGTTTTGGAATTAATGAAAAAGGTGCAAATTATATGTACGAGATACATATGAAATCAATATGATTGATTTAAAGTTTTCTTGAAATTTTAGGCATAAAGTCGAAATTCCATATAATTATGATTAAAATTGTTTTAATTATAATTATAAAAGGGTGGCTGGAAATTTATTAAAATTATGAATTTTAGAATTTTCAGGATCAATAATTTAAATTCTTGAATGTGATTCTTGAATTTTATAATTATTGATAATGGGCCTAATTTCAAGAAAAAAGGGCATGTTAAAATTGCACAATCCTAATTTTAAACACAATACAAAAATCGGTTTTGATATGTGTTTTCTGTATACCGTGTTTGACATAATTGTATGAATTGTTCATATATGTAATTGTGTGGTGTTGGATATGGCTCTAGGTTTTTGGTGTATACGGCCTGCGTGTCGTCTCTCTCTATCCGATGTAATTTTACTTTTCAGTTTATACCTCAATGTAACTGGGGTTTATTCTCTTGTAATTTTACCTTTTCTTTTTAGAAAAATTCTCTCATTGGCTTGGGAGAATTGTTAGGATAGGTGGGCCATATCTAAACACGGTATATGTTTGCTTTACATTTAGTTTGTATGTGATACAAAGCGCTAGATGTATGTTTAGGACGCGATTTTAACATGCTATTTACACGATTAAACGCTACAACAACGTATACGATACGAGCGTGGGATTTTGCATATGATGTAAGATCCATGCACATGTTTATATGTATGTGATACATGAGGAAATAAACATGTGGCATGACTCGTTTAATTTTAAAAGGAGTTTTAAAATTAAACTATAAAACGGAACAAATTTTTTTTTAATATTAAACCCTTTTAGAAAATCTTAAGTTTTAATGCCGTCAATAAAACACCCTGTGGAAATCTTGTTCATCATAGAGCGGTGATCGCCCTCCGCGACACGTATCTATCTTGACCTTGAGGACACACGGGTGAATGGGAGATTCAACACGACGCCTCGTTGATGTCTTGGTTTGCTAGATGCGGTGATCGCCCTCCGCGACACGTGTTCAGTAGGCCTTGATGATATGGGGGTTAAAGCTTTGGCCTTGTTTTTTTGAGCCTAGCCATTCACAAGTTTTATTGTGTGACTTAATGGGGTTATCAAAACGGTTTTGGACCTCAAGGCATTAGATGGGATAAACATGCCATAAAACGTATCATATGATGATACAGTCCCATAAGGATCTAAGAGTCACATAGGATGTGATTGGTAAAGAGTTACCTACCTATATAGCCAAAAGGTGCATGATCGCCCTCCACGACGGTAAATTTTTGTGAAATATGGGTCTTAGCCACTAATAATAAATTTTACTGGGTTTTATAAAATGGTGGATATATATATACACTGCTAATTGAAATTCATATCTTTAAATTGTAGAATCAAATGGCAATTGATAGTTCAACATTTTCACTGCGACCTATCCTTGAGAAGGATAAACTGACTAGAACAAACTTCCTCGAATGGTTTCGTAATCTGAGAATTGTTCTCACCCATGAGAGGAGACTATATGTTCTAGACAAACCTATCCCTAAAGAGCCTGCCAAGGGCGCTCCAGGAGCTGAGTGGAGGGCTTATGAGAAGCACTTCGACGACTCGCTGAAGGTCTCTTGTCTGATGATAGACACAATGATTCCGGATCTGCATGAGGGCTTGGATACATTGATGTCATATGAGATGATGATGCGTCTCAAGGAAATGTTCCGTTACCAAATCAGACAAGATAGATATGAGACCACTAAGGCTCTTATGTCTTGCAATATGGCTGAAGGTGAATCTGTTGGTTACCATGTCACTAAGATGAGAGGGTACATAGATCATCTTGATAGGCTGGGATTCCCTATTCCACCTGAGTTTGCCACTGGTATAATCCTGTGCTCACTACCTAAGAGCTATGACTCGTTTGTCAAAAGCTTCTATAGGAGAGGAACAGAGAAGACAGTTTCTGAGTTGCATGGAATGCTCAAGTCTGTTGAGGCATCCCTGATTCAGAAAAGGGAAAGGAAATTGAAGGGCAAAGAAAAGAGAAAGGGAATCGAGCTGGATGGTGAGACCAAGCCAGAGGACGACCCTCATCAATCACCTGCCAAGAAGGCAAAGCCCTCAAAGGAAGTATTCTGTTCTTTCTGTCAAGTGTCAGGACATGCGATGAGAAAGTGCAAATACTACTGGGAAGATCAAAAGAAGAAGAAGTGCGTTATGCCCTCTACTTCAGGTATCTTTGTTAATGTTCTTTTTCTACTTAAACTACTTAAGTATTGGATACGACATGTGGTTCTCACATTTGATGTGCAGGGTCTTCAGAGACAGTAGAAAACGAGGACAAAAGCGATATGGACCTTGAAGTGGACATTGGAGCAAGTGTTGCCTCCGTTGCTGCTAAAGGAACATGAAGGCTTGGATTGCCCTTTCGGGCTAAGTTTTATTGTTATTCTTTAAGTTTAAACATTGTTTTCTCCTTATAGAGATAAGGAAGATTTTATGTGTAAACATTAAAGAGTGGTTTCTATTTTAATAAAGTAATGTTTATTTGCTTATGTGATTTGCAAAGATAATCATTATGTCTTAAACTAGAAACAATAACAGTATTTATAACATTGATACAAAAGGGATTTAGATTAGCGAATCTAATCCTATACACTTTTGGCAGTTGTCGTTTTGACCATACAAATGAGAAACGCCTTGAGAAGCTTCATATAGATGAACTTCTAAAGCTCACATGATTATGAATCATATGATGCTTGCAAGTCTTGTTTAAAATGGAAAGATGACAAGAGGCATTCCTCTACTGACCGCAGTAATAGAATGTCTGACTTTGTGGGGATCATACATGGTTGATGTATGTGGACCCATAAGTATCTAAGCTAAAAGCAATAACTCTTACTAACTGCTTCAAAAGGCTAGATCTACGGCTACCTTTTGAAACACAAGTCAGAGTTCTTTTGGAATAGAGATTTCAGAGTGAAGTAGAGAATTAACTTGACAAGAAAATCAAATTCCTTCGATTCGATCGAGAGGTAGAGCATTTGAGTCAAGACATTATTAATCATCTTAGAAGCTGTGAGATAGTCTCACAACTTGCTCTTTCTAAAACCCCATAGTAGATGGTGTTTTGAGAAAAGGTATCAAACCCTATGGGATAAGGTTTGATCTATGATGAGTCTAATTGGTCTTCTGTCAACCTCTAAAGGGTGTGCTCTTGAAGCTGCTGACTTCACACTTAACCGTTTCGTCTAGGAGACGCCATATAAGATATGGTATGGGAAGAGTCCCATAAGTGTTTTGTCTCAATTTTGAGGACGTCAAGTTTATAATAAGCCAAGGGCAGATTATAAACTGTCTTCAAAACCCTCAAGTATGTGCTTGTGGGATACCCTAAGAAAACAAAAGGGGTATCAAGTCAACTACCCACCTGATTACAAAGGGTTTGTAGTCGGAGATGAATACCTTTTAGAAAGAGATTCTTGTTTCCAAAAGAAACAGTGGGAGTAAGATGAATCTTGAAGGAGTTCAAGATCCACAAGACACTTGAGTGGCGCAGACGAAAACTAGAGAAGATCTGCAAGGTGTTGTGGAAGCTCCTCTAAAACATAAGGACAACGAAGTTCTGATAGAACACGTTTTCAATTTCAAAGATGGGGATCTTTGGTCATTGAGAACAGGGATGTGTTGCTCTAAGAGCGTGGTGAGCCCGCCACCTGTCGAGGAACTTTTGTCATTGTTTTGATGAAAATGTCAAAAGAGTTTGGCTTCTTGCAAAACCTTGATAAGTCCTGTGTTTACAAAAAGGTTAGTGGGAGCACGATTGTATTCTTGGTGCCATATGTCATTGACATATTGCTAGTTGAAAGTGACGTTACTATCTTAAGGATTGTGAATCTTAGATAGGTAAATCACTTTCGATGAAGGACATAAAAGAAGCTGAGATCTATAGAGATAGTGCTCGGGGAGCTTCTTGAATTGAGTCAAAGTACGTTCTTGGATAAGATACTAAAGGAGTTCAGTATGCAAGATTTCAAGAAGAGATTCATGCCGATGAATCAAGTATTGGTCCTTGGCAAGAATCAGTGTTTCTTGAGACACGTGATGAGCAAAGGACACATGAGTGGTATCCCTTATGCTTCGGCAATGGGATCCATCATGTTGTACCAGACTCAATATGACGTTTGCCCTATGAATGAAGAGTTGTGGCCCTGTTGAGGTTCACTGGGAAGCTGTCATTAAGGTCCTTGAGTACTTAAGAAGCACTAAGGACAAATTCTTGGTTTATGGTAGAATTAATGTGTAAAGTGTTACACAAGAAGCCCATTATTCAAGCCAACCAAGATTGATCGCAGTACTAAAAATGTATTCCCTGAACGTAGTAATCGTAAGTTGGAATGGTTCCAAGCAGAGTACGATTACTGATTCTACAAAGAATGGGTTAGTCGCGTAGAGACGCAGACTGTAAAACTAGTGTCTGAAGTACACTTGGTGGTCACCCTGTAGAGACAGGAAGACACCAAAAGGGAAGGAGTTCCCCACTGATGTTCCGACAGTGATAAGCATTCAGACAGGATCACCTAGAGATGGTGATATTAAGATATGGAAAGGTAGCAGTCGAGGATATTTTGCCAATCCTCTGAAAGAAACCCCAGCACATGTCTTGCATAAGTTTTATGTAATGTCAAGTGGGAATTAGACACATTAATGGATGTTCCTAGTGTAGGAACAGTTTGATTAATGATTGTACCTAGTGCAAGTGGGAATTTGATGGAGATTGTGCCCTAGGGCCAATCATTTTATAAATATGTTGTGAACATATTAATTAATTTATAGAGATAAATTAATGGTTATCATATTATTAGCATGTTTACTATGATAACAGTCCGTGATTAATTATAGGATAATTAATCTAAACTGTCCCTGGTCGCTCATTCAAGTGGGAACTTGAAATGAACCAAGACCAGCATGACCTCGGTGCATAGAGATGCATGCACTAGATGCTGATACGAGAGTCATGGTGCAATTACGTAAGGGGTTACGAGTTGCTGGACCGACCCGGAGAGTCCTGCATGGGTTTTAGTCATTAGTTAGTCTCTCCTGTACATCTGTCACGATGCCCTTAGACCTGTAGTCTTCATCATTCCGGCGTTGTAGTTGTCAGACTTTGGCTTAGTCTAACGTTACCCATAGCAGGGTAGCCATAAGGGCTAAGTACGGGTTTGGTTGATTGCCGTGCTGAGAAATGTGGTTGACCAAGATGGAATTTTGTCCCTCATAGAATATGAGAGATATTTAACTGGGCCCCTTGATGAGTCTGTCCAAGGAATGTATGGCCACACTGGGAATTGGGACTTACTCAAGGAATCGAGAAAGTTGAGGTTTGGATTTTGGATGACTTTCCCATGCCTAATCCATTACCGGAATATCGTAGGACAAAAAGGGAATTTGACAAGGTGGTACTGAGGTTAAGTCGTTTCGGCGTTAAACGATAACTCACGTGTTTTGGGTAGTCGTGATGGCTTGCTAGAGTCCGCTCTCGACTTGTAAGTCATAGGGATGACTTGCTGCCAACTTCACGTGGGGCCTGCTGGGTCACACACGAGCAGGATCAAGATGCCACTTCGGGACACGAATTAGGGTTAATTCGTGGGTCACATTGGTGACACCGTTTAAGACATAATTGACTGTCTGGGACAGGAAATATTGTCTTAAATAAATATCTACAGATATATGATATTTAGATTTGTGGGACAAATTTATATATATATATGATAATTGTTAAATAGATAATTGGATTATGCTATTTACAATTATATTCCTATTTATAATATTAGGAATAAATAAATTAGATAAGTTTCCTAAAAGTTAGGAAATTATTGATTTATTAAATTCACTAATATTAGGATAATGGGGATGGAGGTTGGCGCCTAAATATAGCCTATTTTAATTAATAGAAATGTTTTATTAATTAAAAGTCATGGCTTGAGATTTGAAATTCAAATAGATTTGATCTAGATTTCAAATGATTGGATTAAATATATTAAGGTAATATTTTAATTCAATAACATATATATATATGGGGAAGTCGAATTTTAGGTCTAAGTTGGATTTAAATATTAGTGTAATATTTTAATTCAATAAAGACTAAAATTCAAAATTTAAAAGATTGACTTAAGATATTATGGTAATATCTTAAATCAATATTGTTGGAAAATAACAAATTAGTTATAACTACCTAAGAGTTAGGTTTGTTATTTTGATTTATTAAATTCCAACAAATTGGAGAGGACTTGGCGCATGGGCTTGGGAATCTTTTGGGAAGATTTGATCTTCCAATTTGATTCTCCAAGATTGCATTTGAATTCAAATTATAATATTAAGGTAATATTATAATTAGGAATTCAAGTCCTAAAATTATGATATTATTGTAATCTCATAATTTAATAATTTGATAATCATATAATTTAGGGATTCCCTAATTATAATTATCAAAACCTCAAACCCTATATATACATAGCTAAAGTCGACTTTCCCTAAGCCTCATGATACTTGGGAATTTCGACTTTTCCTAGCTAATTCACAAGAGCAAAAATCGTTTTTGGGTCTTGGTGAAGAGAGAGAGAAAACACAACCCTAGTTTTCCTAGAGAGAGAAAGTGGCGCAAACCTAAAAGGAGTTTTAGGGTTTGTGACAAGGTTGTGTGAGATCAAGAATAAGATTCTTGATCATAGGCGCCATCTGTTCTTGGGAGTTCAAGAATTGTTCTTGAATTCAAGAACACCGTAGATAAGGTCCCTGGTTCACTTGGAGAAGTGAAGGAGGCTAGCACCTAGGCATCTCCAAATCTGTTTGTGTGGATCACCGGCGGAGGGAGCACACTCGGAGTGGACTCCTCAGCATCGTAGATACAAAAGTCGCCGATTGATTTGGGTAAGTCTCTGGTCCTTTTACTGATACAGATTCATATAGCGGATCCTTGGGAAGAAATCACTATGCGCATATTCTGGTTGTGTTTTATTTTTAAATTTATACCTGTTTCCGCTGCGTTGTGTGCCTGGTGATTTCCCAACAAGCCCAACCTTACATCATCAAGGCACATCAAACACGTGTAGCTTGGGCTATCACCGCATCCAATAAACCAAGCTTTCAATAAGGCATCGCGTTGAATCTTCCATTCACCCGTGTCTCGTCAAGATAAAAGTAGATACGTGTAGCTTGGGCTATCACCGCTCCACAATGATCAAGATTTTAACAGGGTGTTTTATTGATGGAATTAAAACTTAAGATTTTATAAGGGTTCAATTTTAGGTTCAATTTTAAATCCAATTTTAAAATTAAACGAGTATGCCAAGTGTTTTATCCCCATGTATCATATACATATAAACACATGCACGAATTTTGTATCTCATACAAAATCCTACGCTCCTATCGAATACGTGGTTGTGCATACAATATAAAATTTCGCATGTTAAAATCGTGACCCCTAAGCATACATCTAGCGCCAATTTGTATCACATAGAAAAACTAAATGCATAAAATAACCGTGTTTAGATATGGCTCATCTACCCTAAATCCCCTCAAGCCAATGAGAGAATCTTTCTAAAAAAAGGAAAAATTACATTGGGAAACCTCATTTGAACATATGAGGGGAGTGAGATGAGAAAAGAAATTTACATCCAGAATTTAGGGAGACGACACGCAGGTCGTATTTACCAAAATAAGACCTAGAGCCATATCTAACACCATACTCAAACATACATGAATAATTCATATATATATATATATACACGGCATCAACAACACAAAAAAAAACTTTGATTGTGTTCAATTAGGGGTGTGCAATTAACATGCCTTCTTGAAAAATAAGTCTTGCATCAATAATTCAAGAATTCAAGAAGTCGAATTTATTGACCCAAAATTTATAAATTCACAATTAACAATTTTTAGCCAAGACCTAAACTTTTCAAGAAAATTTTTAAATCAATCAAATTGATTTCCTTATGTATCACATACATAAATTTGCACCATTCTTAGATTCAGTTAAAATCGTGTGGGGAACAATTGCAAAAATTCGAGCATATCGAATGAAAAACAGTAAACACACAAACATACATCAACATGTATATTCACAAAATTAGCATAAACACAAAGCTAGCGTGGCTCTGATACCACTGTTGGAGATTATAGAGCAAGCGCAACGGAAAAACGGAAAAACGAAAAAATTAAAATTTTTACAAAACCTTATAATCTCCTCCATAGGATCCACTATTTGTGTTTATACCAGTGAGATGAGATGTTTACCTAAATCACGTATGGTGAGTGATTGCAATTTCCGAGAAGTCCACAGACTCGTGTCCTTCCTCTGCCGGTGATCCACACGAACAGTTTGGCAGATACTCAGGTGCTAGCCTTCAATCTTTTCTCCAAGAGATTACGGGAACCGATCTACAATCTTGGAATTGCAAGAACTCTTCTTGAAACCTCCAAGAACAAAGTGGCGCACTACCAAGAATCAAATTCTTGGCCACACAACTCTAGGGCTTTTCGCTTCTTTCACTTCCTCTAGGGTTGTGCGACTTTTCTTCTCTTTTCTCTCACCCAAGTCGACTCTTGCCCTAACTCTTAGGGTTAGGTCGAACTTTTAGAGCTAGGTCGAACTATTCTCCCTCTCTCATCAAAATCAGTTTAGGCGACTTTTGGGGTGGTATTTATAGAGTCTCACTTTTGAAAATAGGGAATTATAATCTTGAAAATAGGGAATTACTAATCTAATTAGGGAATCCCTAAATCTTGATTATAAAATTACATTAATATTATAAAATTACATTATAATTTCAAGATCATATCTTGAAATCCAAATCTTGAAAGCACACTTCCCATTGGTTGGAGTGAGTCAAGAGAATTTGAATTCTTAATTAAAATATTAATTAATATCTTTATTTAAAATTCAAAGTGCATTCTTGAAATTCAAAATGCAAGATCAAATCTTGCACTTGGATATCCAAGAATGCGCCAACCTCCCTATTATCTTATAGGAATTTAATAAATAAGAAAACAATCCTAACTCTTAGGAAGTTATAACCAACTTATTAATATCCTTAACAAATTGAATTAAAATATTACCCTAATATCTTAATTCAAATTTGAATCTTGAATTCAAATTCAAATCTTGAATTCAAATTTAAATCTTGAATTCAAATTAACAAAATCATATTTCATTAATTAATTCAAGAGTGAGGCGCCACCCTCATCTTGTTATCTTTCAATATTAGATAATTTAATAAATCAATAATCCCCTAACTCTTAGGAGACTTTGCCAATTCATTATTCCCTAATATTTTAAATAACAACTCAATTGTAAATAGATTAATCAAATTAACTATTTAACAATTAATATATTTAAACTTGTCTAACAAATTTAAATATCACAAACGTAGATTCTATTTAAGACAAGACTTCATGTCCTAAGACATTCGACTATGTGACTCACAAATTAAACCCTAATTCGTGTCTCATTACAGTATCTTGATCCTGCTCATGTGTGACCCAGCAGGCCTCACGTGAAATTGGCAGCAAGCCATCTCTATGACTCACAAGTCGAGAGCGGACTCTAGTAAGCCATCATGACTACCCAAAACACGTGAGTTATCGTTTTAACATTAACGACTTAACCTCAGTACCACCTTGTCATAATCCCTATTGTCACACGATATTTTGGTCATGGATAAGGCATGGGAAAATCATCCTTGTAATCCAAACCATAACTTTCTCGATTCCTTGAGTTAGTCCCATTACCTTGTGTGGCAACACATTCCTTGGACAAACTCATCGAGGGGCCCAGACAAATATCTCTCATCTTAATGAGGGACAAAATTCCTTCTTGGTGAACCACATTCCTCAGCACGACAAAGAACTAAACTCGTACCTAGCCTGTATGGCTACCCTGTTACGGGCAACGTTGGACTAGGCCAAAGTTCAGCATCTACAATGCCGGAATAGTCAAGACCTCAGGTCTAAGGGCATCGTGACAGGTGCACAGGAGAGACTAGCTTATGATTAAACCCATGCAGAACTCTCCGGGTCGGTCCAACAACTTGTAACCCTTTACATAATTGCACCATGACTCTCGAGAAGCATCACATGCGGGTATCTCTATACACCGAGGTCATGCTGGTCTTAGTTCATTCACATTCCCACGTGAATAATCGACCAGGGACAGTTTAGAATAATTATCACATAATTAATCAAGGATTGTTATCACAGTAAACATGCTAATAATATGATAACGACATAATTTATCATCCATAAATCAGTCAAACAATATGTCCATACATATAAAATGATTGGCCCTAGGGCACAATCTCCATGACTTTCCATGAAAACCATAAGTATGATAAGTTAATAAATGAAAGAATTATATCTTGCCTAGTGCACTTGGAATCATCGATAGAATTTGTCTAAAATCTCCGCCAAGAACAACAACCTACCAATCAAAAGGTTTGTTGAAACTGTCAGGATCTTTAATGCCCTTGAAAAAAATAGTTTACCTACTACAATTATGTCTCCTCTAGAGCGATTAGTTGTTGTCAATGTGTTCCATGCAAATGTTTTGTCATATCCACCCGAACCATTAACATAAAGGATTAAAATTTAATTACTAAAAAGTACTAATTTAATACAAAATTTGAGACAAAAAAAAAGATAAAATTAGTTTAAATTCGAAGATCAAATCTTCACTAAGGAACAAGTCGTTGATAATTAAAATATCTCAAAAACCAAATTGTATATTTCGATTATTCAAAGACCAATTTATTGATTCAATTTAAAATCAAAGACAAAATGCAAAAGGAGATAAAGGAGGGATTTCAGGCCAAATAAAGAAAGATAAAGTAGAAATTTTTACTTTACAAAGTTGTGGTCCAAACATGACATTCCTATTGTTGGGTTTATCAAAATTATGCTCAATTACTTCATCAATCAAAGCTAACACAATGCATTTTTGATCTATCTTGTCTGATGTATGGATGATAATGAGAAGGGTATGGATATAGTACTATGATCCTCGGATCTGTACCCGAACTTAGATATGAGAGGGCATTAAAATCAATGTTCATCCTCAGACTCGGTAAATAGTCTAATTCCCGTACTCAGACCCTGAAGATTCTTATAATAAATTTATATTTTCACTAATATAAAATTTAATTTCATCATTTCCTTTTTGCATTTATAACTACTAAAAATACAAAAATCATAGATAAGAATGTATTATTAAAATATATAGTTTAATATGTATGAAAGATTTGATATTTTATCTTTATAATTTAATATTTTCTCAATACATAAAGTTTTGTAAGGTAGGGGTAGGATACCACTATATCCAGACTTTGACCCATAGGGTAAAAGTTGCGAGTCCCTATTAAGTATAGGTATTTTGATCATCCCTAGTCTCATGAGATTTTCTTCTTTGGCAAAACCTTGCGGGAGATGACCGCGCTTCTGTCATATGAGAATGGTATACCCAGAGGAGGAAAATGGTACGATTTTAAAAATTGGATAACTTCATTGTAGTTTTTGTGGGTCTGGCCATTGTTGTTAAATTAGAATAATCTTTTTTTTTCTGCCACCTAAATGCATTCAAATGCCAAATAAACATTTAGTTAGTAGAGTTTTAATAATGTGAGAGGTGAAAGATTGGCTTATAATTTTTCTAAAAAAATATAAAAATTGAGTTACAACAGATAAAAATACAGACTTTGGCAAAAAAAAAAATATACATAGACTTAGTTACATATTCAGTAAAACCATAAGTACTACAATATTAGTTTAACCATATAAAAACTATTCAACATTTGCATAAGCGAATATAAGTTTACAATTAGTATTTGGTAAAACTATAATGAGTAAAATTTAGCAAATCTGTCTACCAAAAAAAATAGCAAATATCATTTATGGATTTCATCATCCATTATGAGTGAAATTCAAAATTACAAAATAATGAAAAATAAATAAAAGGGGAATCATTACTTTTTTATAGTTATAATACTTTTATTATCATATACATAATTTGTTTAACTGAGTTAGAAACATACAATAGGTAAGAGAGAACTTATATATAGAAAAATAATAAACGAAGTCAAAGAAAATTCGCTGGTTTAGATTGGGCTAACGGGTTGGTTCGAGCCAAAAAACAGTGAGCCCAAGATGGTTTGGGTTGAATGTGGGTTTCAAAATTTTGATACTACTCAATCCTACCCAACCCGTCAACTCGCACATATATTCCTTCTTTTTTATTTTTTTT
Organism: Chamaecrista fasciculata; assembly: GCA_003254925.1. Taxonomy (NCBI): domain Eukaryota; kingdom Viridiplantae; phylum Streptophyta; class Magnoliopsida; order Fabales; family Fabaceae; genus Chamaecrista; species Chamaecrista fasciculata. Next base: position 79,505 of record QANZ01014541.1, on the reverse strand, counting down.
ATTTTTAAGTTTGAACTTGATAATATTGTCATCTATTGGTTTGAAAAATTTGATCCTTTGTATAAAGTAATGATTTTTGACTTGCTGATTTGATAACACTTGTAGTTGTATCTCTCATTTTTTTTCCTTTTGATCCTTTGTACTTTGTACTTTGTAGTGATTGTTGAATTTAATTACTCTTGTTAGTTCATTACATATCCACAAATTTTGTGTTTAGTTTTTTATTTATTAANCCTTTGATGGAATTTAATATTTCAAGGGTTTATAGTTCAGCCATCTTCCCGTCACTTGGAAGTTGTCCAATCAGCAATTCATTAACTTCATGAACATCATCAAGTGTAGGCGAATGAAAAAAGTCTTATATGATAAATCATAATAGTGCAAAATGTAGAAAATTACTCTTGGCCATATCAATAATAAAAAAAATAACTTTTAATTAGACAAATACTACGAAAATGATTTATATAATATTATTTGTATTTTTCACTAAATAAATTACAGTATGCCAAAGTTCATTATTGTAAAAGGATACAAATTCTTTAATCCTAGTGTTTTTCATCTTTTTGTATTGAAAAAAGTTAATTAGCATAAATGAAATCAGTTTAATTATTTACAATTAAAATATTAGGGAAAAATAATTCAGATAAGATTCCTAAAAGTTAGGAAATTATTGAATTATAAAATTCCCCAATATTAATATGAGGGTGGCGCCTCATTCTATATATTTGGATTAATGAAAATGTTTTATTAATTTAAATAATAAAGTTTGAATTCAAAAGATTTGATGGAGATATCAAAAGATTTGATTCAAATAGATTTGGTGAGATCTCCACTCAAGATCTTTGGAGAATCATGACTTCCTAATTGTTAGAAGGTTTTTGATTTATAAAAGTCCAAGATAAAATTGAGGGAGGATGGCGCATTCTCTTGTGGGTCCCATGGGAAGATTTGATCTTCCATTTGATTCTCAGAGATTGCATTTTGAATTTAAATTGAAATATTAAGGTAATATTTTAATTGTAAATTCAAGTCCTAAAATAATTATATTATCAGAATATCATGATTTTAGGAATATTAAAATCACCCAAAATTATGCTTATTTATAGGGGGCAAGTTGACTTGCCTAACCCTAGCTCACATTGTGATTTTGTCTTCCTCCTTGTAGAGAGAGAGAAAAATCGACTTTAGCCTTAGAGAGAGGAAAATCGATTTTTGCCTAAGGTGTTAGGAAAATTCGAATTCCACCATTAAAACTAGGGCTTTTGTGAGAGAAGAAAAGGCAAGAAGGAGTTCTTGTGGGGGGTTTCTTCTGTGCGCCACTTTTGCTGTTGGATTCAAGAAGGAGTTCCTGAATTCAAACACTGTAGATTGGTCCCTGGTTCTTTTGGAGAAAAGAACGGAAGGCTAGCACCTTGGTGCTCAAGAAACTGTTCGTGTGGATCACCGGCAGAGGGAGAACGCTGAGAGTGGACTCCTTGCACACGCCTTGTACAACCAACCGATTGAAACTCGTGAGGTATACCACTATCTAAAAGTTTTAAATTCTGCTAGCGGATCCGTTCGGGAATTCTAGGACTAGGTGCTTTACTTTAAGTTTTTTTTTTTTTTACTTCCGCTGCGTTTTGGCGCCTAGAATTCCCAACATTTTCTTCTACTTTACTCGATGATGTTGAAATTTCTGGGTTTTTGAAGAGGGTGGGATCAGAGCAGATCCAAAAAACAGATCTGGAGCACAACGGATCGGAAACAGCAACGCACAAAGTAGATCAGAACCACACCCCACGTAGCAGACGAGAACGACGGTACCCAGAGCAAGCACAAACGGAGCAGATCAGAACAGACCGAGCAGACGATAGGGCAACGGAGTAGATCTGACCGACAGAGCACAAAAACGCAGGTGAAATACAGAGAGCAGCGAATGGAGCAAAACAGACGAGGACTGTGCACGGAGTGAGCTCGGCACGACGGAGCAAGTTCGGAACGATGGCGAAGCACGGTTGTGACGAACGATGCTCACGCACTCACGACGGCCAAACTAAGAGAGAGAAAATTATGGAATAGTGCTTCCAAGATGATCACAAATCGAAGTGAAGAAGAAGAAGAAAGATCGAAAGTGTTCTTTATTTTTTGGTGAAATTGACTAAAAAGTGTTGTGTTGCATTTTTACATGGGAAAGATGAATGTAAAGAGTATTGGAAGGATGGTGAAATCCAAATTGGGGAAGAAGATGACGACGCTGTGCCTGATGATGATGTTTAGTTGTGATTTAAAAAGAATTTAAGATAAAGATGAAAAAAAATTGTGATGTTGTTTAGGTTTTAGGTTTTAGGGTATTAGTATTTAGAGTTTTAGGGTTTTAAGATCTTAGGGTTTAAGGTTTTAAATATTTTAAGCACTAAATTGGAATGTTTGAAAGAGTTTTGAGACACTTTGCAATTTTATTTTGAAGATTTGAGACTAAAATGAATGAAAATAATTAAAAAGATGGGGACTTGAAAATAATGAGATAAGAATGGGTCAAAGACCTAATTGTTCAACTTAGACTTTTTTTAAGGGTTTAAGGTTTGGGGTTTTAGGGTTTGGGGTTTGGGGTTTTTAGGGTTTAAGATTTTAAATATTTTTAAGGACTAAATTGGAATGTTTGGAAAAGTTTTGGGACACTTTACAATTTTATTTTGAGGATTTAGGACTAAAATGAATGAGGATGATGAAAAAGAGGGGAAATTGAGAATAATAGGATAAGAATGGGTCAGGGACCTAATTGCTCAACTCAGATTTTTTTTAGGGTTTTAGGGTTTAGAGTTTGGAGTTTGGGGTTTGGAGTTTGTGGTTTAAGGTTTGGGTTTTAGGGTTTTAGGGTTTAGGATTTAAGTTTTAGGATTTTTTAATATTTTTAAGGATTAAATTGAAATGTTTGGAAGAATTTTGAGACACTTTACAATTTTATTTTGAGAATTTGGGACTAAAATGAATGAAGATGATGAAAAAGATGGAGAATTGAGAATAATAGAATAAAAATGGGTCAGGGACCTAAAAGTACAATGGAAATATGCTGATGTGTCGCTATTTTATGACATGGCACATGTTTTTTTTTGAACATAACGAGATCTGACGTGGCTATAACGGGACACGTTAGCACATAACGAGACACATCAGCGTCCGTTATGGCCACATCACCTTTTTTTTAACGACAATATGACAGAAGGACTAATTAGTTAGGCGTTTCGAAAGTTCGGGGACCGACTTGTACATTGAGTAAAATTCAGGGACTATTTGCCAACCCGTCTAAAATTGAGGGACCGGAAAGTTAGTTTACTTGAATAAAATTTCTCTTATATTTAATCCTATCGAATATGAGATTGGAATATTACACTTTCACATGACTCAGTAACACTAACAACTTGAATTCCATCCTTGGAGTAAATGAAAATCAATATAAATTCCATTAGGGGTCTTTTCCCATCATGTCTTTTTTGGTTAGTTTTATTAATTAATTTTTTTTTATTATTTTGTGTCCAAACATTTTTATGATTTAAAAGTAAATTTATATTATAATATTCAAACATCAAATAAAAATACTCGAATTAAAAGATTTTTTTTTTAAATTATAGATTATAGATAAAATCTTTCTTTTAGAAGCATATCCAATTCCAAGCTGCCCTATGTAATAGTGTTGACTGTTGTGGCACCAAATTGAACAAAAAGGTAGCTTCTCATAAAAAAAAAGCAAAAGTATTATTTTTGTCTTTAAATTTTATATCAGTAGTCAATTTTGTTTTCAATCTTTATTTGCTATCAATTTCATCGCTAATATTTTACATTATTTTATTTTTGATTAACTCTTTTCATAATTTAACGATATACTGCATCATGTTTTTTTAGTATGAGTTTAAAAATTAACTTTCATTTTTTATTAATTTTACATTAGATATCATTAGACCCATAGATTCTATTGTTAATATTTGGTTAATGTAAGAGTAAAGATAAAATTGATCAAAATATAAAATATTATGGACAAAATTAACGATAAAAAAAATTAAAGACGTAATTGACGGTTAACGAAAGTTGTGAGAGAAAATTACCCTTTTTCAGGAAAGAAAAAAAAGGTCTCTTCCGGTAGTATGATTTTTCTTTGAACGGCCTGTAAGCTTCCTTCGAGTCTCTCTCTCTTTGCTCTTTCTCTCTCTAAACATACAGTTGCAGTTGCATACTCATCGACGTTGTGAGATTCTTCCCCTTCGCCGGCATGACTTCGCCGATTGATGACTCCGATTCGGCCAAGCTTGAAGGCACCGATAGCTGGGACGCCCTCGAATGGACAAAGATTGAGGTTTAATTCCCATATTCATTGATTCAATTGAACTCAATTTGATGTTTTATTCCATTTTCACTTCTCTTTCGTTTTCAATTCAGTTCTTGTTGTTTCTTTATTTATTTTTGTTTCTTTGAATTTTTTTTGACAGCCCATTTTGCGCTTCTTTCCGCCCGAGAATTTCGATTTCTTGCTTGAGGCAGAGCAAGTCAAAGCTCAAGTATGTATGCAGAAGCTTGAATTATTCTTCTTTGCTTTTGCTTTATTTGAAGAATTGCAAAATTATAATTCTTGTTTTATTATGATTTCTGAGTCATTCTTGTATTCCATATAGAGTAGTTATCTAAACTCTAAAGCATCCATTTCTTTTATCTGACTGTTTACCATCTTTTAAATTTAAACGTAAAGAATCTGCAAAATATGTAGCTGTAAGAATAGTGCAAAGGGTGGCAAGGGTGATTTTGATTATGTTAATACATTTTCAACCTGCTGAACAAAGATTTGACTGATGGGTAATCAAGTCATAAAGGATGGCTAGTTTTAGTTCTCTTGTTATGTACATGTTAGTTGCACTGCATAAAATGCACGTGTTGTATAATCAGATGCTGAATTTGACATTTGTAACCAGTGATGACACATGTGCAGTGTACATATGAAATTGTTCTTGCAGCTAATAATTGGTTTCCGATCACATTTGGGAATAGCTTGTTTTAGCTCCATTCTACGGCTATTGGCTCCAGGTTGCATTTGTCAACTTGCAACTTTCATGTATCTCTGCTGTAGTTGTGCTGGAGTTGCTATTTTTCTGTGGCTTCTGTACAATTCTAATGTAATCTGATATTTCTTATTATTGAATGAGGAAAGATTACATATATTTATACTAAAAACAAAGCAATAAACTGAGCTAACTACTGGACTATAACACTATAACAGAAAAACTGTTATTCAACTAACTAACTGACTTAATACTTCACTAAGACTATTTACTAGTCTGTACAGCTTCTGCAGGCTCTATAGATTAATAGGGCAATGCCAATGAGCGCAATGGCTCTTGCCCTTGTTGTCCCCTTGTTTAAGGTTGATGAATATGCAGATACCTGAGAAAATGAAGTGGAAATAAAGGGATTGTCTAATGATGTTTTACATTGCATTTCTTGAAGAGGAATTGGTTTAGAGTTTGGATATCCTAGGATAAAGCATAGACTTAGTAATTAGTATCTTTGTTAATATTGATATATTTTATGATCCAATTACATGATAATGTGATTTATGGATTATTTTAATGTCAGTTTGGTTTTCTAATATATATATTAGTCATTATCTAGTCATATTATGAACTGTTTTAAAATTGTGCGCACGTTTTCTGTACCTTGTTTTATGCATTAACTACTCGCAACAGCATTTTGAAGCCTTGGCATTTCACGTGCACTATGCGCTATTAGTAACTATGTTTCCATCTAAATATTTTATGGCTTTGTTAGAAATATGGTTTTAAGTATTTAAGTTTTGTAATTTACATTATTTGACACTGATGCCTATTAAGCGCAATTACTAACTATGTTGAATTATTTATAAAAGCTTTTCAAGTACATCTGCCAATCAGAATATAGATATTTACCTCAATTATAAGATGTCGTAGTGCATTCTGTAATATGTAATACTGCCAGTGAATATTACTAAAAAGTAATTTAATGCGTAACTTTCCTTTTTTTCAAGCATGTGCTGTACATTAAAGGGTCCTTGCTCTCTTTTGATTTGTCTTTTCTCTCATTTCTCTCTTTCCCATCTAATATATTTTCTTTCTATGAAGAATACTATTCCTAATGGATTGTAAAAGCTTATTTTTTAAACAAAAAAATAACAAATAATGAAGTAAATTAAACAATGGTTGTCTTTAAAGTGGAAGAAGGATAATAAGCCATGGATCCATTTAGGCAGGTGAAGGAGTGTTCAGACTTCATGGATGTCTTATTGGGACTTTAGCAATATCAGAAAAGAATTTAGTATTTACGTTAGTAAATGTACATTCTTAGTTTGCAATATATTCTTAATTCCTGTTTTTTTTGTAATTTGGAAATTTTCCATGGGTTTACTATGAATTGAACTTTCTTGCTTTAAAGAGAAAATTTCCTCTATAGATGTGTGTTAGTGGTGTGCTTTATATCTCATTTACATAGTCAATTACTTAGAAGTTCCGGGGTGTATGATGAGTATATGGGATGCTACTTGAGAACTGCAACACATAGGAAGGGAATTGAAGAAAAAATAAATGCAGAAGGATTTAGGTATTTGAAAAATGAAAAGAAAATATAAATTTATCAAAAAAGAAAAATGGAGCATCAAAATCTGAAAGAAGTCCTGCCTTTTAAGAATTGGGATGAAAGTATACCCAAGGAAAACCGATGCTTTGGCAATTTACTCTCTATTGTGGACTTTTGCTAACTTAAAGCTATTGACATTCAAGTTCTTAAAGTTTTATCAGCCTTTATTGTGGTTTTATCTTTTCACAGAGATTAATCTGATACATCTGTACACGTGTTTGCTTTCAGGAACATGGTGTTGTTCTTGTTAATAACAATGATGTGGGGACTCTAACGGTAACAAATTTCCGTCTTCTATTTGTGGTGAGTCTTTCATGTAATATTTCTTGTGTTAGAGATCTAAATTTTGACAAGGCACCATGATGTAGCAATCCTGAATTCTTTACTTGTTATTGGCCATAACGTAGACATTTAACTGAATATGCGAAGGAGGGAGAATAATGATGTCTAGGTCTTGTAAATAATATATTTCCTGTGTTTGACATCTACATTTTGATAAGGCACCATGATGTAGGAATTGTTAATTTCTGATTTTCTATTGGCTGTAACTTGACATTTGATTGACTATACAAAGGAGGGAAAGGAGGGAGTATGATGATGTGATATTCACATTTATGGTTGAAAAGACGGTGGCCTGCACCTGTGGTTGTTTAGTTAAGTTTTGACTTATGAGTTAGGACTGGCAGGTCAGAAAGTTGTCGAGCTACATGATATAAGGGTGAGTATATGTTAGGAAATGAGAGGATTTCAAAATAAACTGAACTACACTTCAGAATGCCGTTATCGGCAGAGGAAAGTACAATTTGACCACACAAAATGGGAAAAGGTGAATATTTTGGAGTTAGAATTCTTACTTCTAAAGAAACATAACTACTAAACTATATGTAACATAAATGCATAATACTTCCATTATTATATATAAAATAATACTATAATGTCATAAGATCTTAAGATTTAGATTGAGATCTTGACAACCTTGATGATAAATTGATAATAATGTTACTGACTCAGCTAAAATAAGTTAAAAAAATATGAAGAGTAAAACAATAGAACTATATGACTCATATGGGTGTGTTTGGTACACTATGATCTTAAATGTCATAATATCTCATATGTCGTGGTATGTGATGCTATAGTATAAAATACATGGTATTTACAATATCAATGTTTGGTATAACAATGGTAGATATCTTGTATATCAGAGATGTAAGATGCATATGTTTGATATTTTCTTATTGAATAACATCACATCTCCTTTAAACTTCCATATTTACCCCTATTTACATCTTAAAAACATATATAGATATTTCTGAAATAAATATGTAAATATTTTTTTAAAAGTTATATTCATTTATATTTCTATACTAAAAAAATATTATTTTATAATACTAATAAATAATTAAATTATAATAATATAATAAAGAATAATTTTAATATGAAAATTGTCTAAATAAAATATCATCAACAAATTGTTCTAAATAAAAACATAAAATTAACAAAAACAAAGACTAGACCTATAATTAAATTATAAAAAATCAAAACTAATAGTTAAATTATCAACAAAAAAGTGTAAAATTGGAACTTCTATTAAAAAATCCCCTTTCCAACCTTGTGATTTGAGATCACATAGTTTTTGTATTGTTATCAGATCACGCCCTTTTTGCTATGATATGATATCAGGGTGTTATCTTGGATGTTGATGTATGACGACGATATCATAGCGTTACCAAACATTCGTTATTCAAGATACCATAGCATACAAGATGGTGGGTATAAGATCAAAGTGTACCAAATGCACCCTATTTTCACATTAAACCAAGAGTTTGTTGACATTGACCATTTCCTTCGTAGCAAAAAATTGTTTCCTAAGTGGAACAGAGTGAGGTATGATAGCTTTACTGTTTTTCTTGTCTTGTATGCCACTTAAGCTATGATGAATTTAAGATTTGATTTATTTTGTTGGTTGAACACAATTGAGTCTTTCTGTATCCTTTCTGCTAGCAGCAAGCAATCTGAAATTTTGTTAAAATTTAATTAGGTCAATGACTCAAGAAATTTAGATTATGGGATACTTTTTTTGTGGCTGATTTGTGTGCCATTATTGTGATACTTATTTTGTTTGTGTCCATATATGAAAAACCATATACGTGCGTATACATCTAAATAAGGTCAAATGTTCAAATTGGTCCTATATCTATGCCCTTAATTTCATTTTGGTCCCAAATGTTTCAGAAGTTTCAAATTTGTCTTATATGTATGCAACTTGTTTCAAATTGGACTTGATGTTAAGTTTCATTGATTTTTCCATTAAATGACGATGTGGCACTTTGATGTGGCATTTTCTCTCTCCTTGTTTCTCTCTCTCCTAGGTGATCCACATATAGGAGAGAGATATGTGGGATTCTTAGGTGAGGAGAGGGCCAACTAGGGGAGAGAAAATGATACATTAGAGTGCCACATCATCATTTAACGAAAAAATTAACGGAACCTAACATCAAGGTTAATTTGAAACAAGTTGCATACTTATAGGACTAGATTGAAACTTAAAAAACATCTTCGACCAAAATAAAATCAAGGACATAGATGTAGCACTAATTTGAGCATTCAACCTCGAAATGAGTACTGTATTTAGTATACTTTCTGATTTTTTCTTTCACATTTTCAAGAGTGAGCAAACCACAAATGTCATTGGCCTAGGAACAATACCACTAGCGACGATCGAGAAGTTTAGCAAGATAGTAAGTTCTTAAACTTGCAAACTATGGCACAACTTTGTGGTTATTTTTCTGTTATTCAAACTATATATGTTGTGTTTTGATGAGTGGAAGCCTCTTTTCTTACTGTATTTTACATTTATTTGTTATTAGAACCCATTGCTTTATGGTATAATTTATCAATAAAAATTGTATTAATCTCACTGAACAACAGAAATACAGAACAAAACACTTACAAATAACGGTAAACCGAAGGTAGCTTTCGAGAGGCTAGACTCTCTACAAACCATTTCCCTGATTTTTCCTTACTTTTCTCTCGTTCAAAACCCCCTATAAATACCTTATAGAACAATTACATCCCTCACACCCATGTATGATTTTCTCATTCATTGAGGTGGGCCTTTGTCCAGTAATAGCAGGCCCATCTTGTGCTTACAATTTCCATATCGTGAAATATAAGCGGAACACCTCAGAGCGATTTTTCATGAAATATAACCAGGTTATACGAGACTAGTCATCAACAAACGTGACAAAGTATTTGAAACCTAGCTTAGAAACAACAGAACAAGGGCCCCACACTTCAGAATTGACTAACTCGAATGGAGGTTTAGCTCGTTTGTTAACTTTAGAGGCAAATGGAAGACGGTTATGTTTAGCAAACTGACGCAATTCACTATCTAAAGTATATCGATAAATGATTAAACTAAGGAAAAAAATTTTTAAGAGAGGATAAAGAAGGGTGACCTAACTGACAATGAGACCAGAATGTCTCCCCAAAAGCCAAAAATTAGGAAAATAGTGTCTCCAACTACCACCAACGAAAGCCAAAGTCAGAAAGCAACCTTCAGCCAACACGAGAAAGGCATGAAACATTGCTGAGCAGACCAAAACTAACAAGGTTGCAGGCACAAAAACGAGGACCACCAACTTGAGCCACCAAATGTACTGGAACACCAAGGACCCAGTACCAAAGCACAAAAGTACCACTAGATATTGTCAAGACGGAGGCCGGTGAACCAAAAATAGGGACGACGAAGTCGTTTAGTAGCTGGGAAGGTGGCACATGGCCCCACGCGCCAGCGAATGCGAAAAACTTAAAGAGGCACATGACACTCACGCGCGCAGCCGTTGACCAACGGACATCGAGTAACGGCCGATTAAAACCCTCTGAATCTTCCTAGTCCAACGGTGACATAAACGACCACTTTTGAAAGTGGACCAACCAAAACCCTAAATGTGCAACACTGCATTGGACCGAAGCACACAAAGATGAATACTCCTACACAAGCTCTGATACCATGTAATGAGAATGAAATTCTGAAATATTTTGACGTGTTTATTATTCACAAAAGATGACTATACATACAAGATTAGGGTTTTATATTTGGAATGGAAATCCCTTGATACTAGCTATAATCTAATCCCTAGAAATCAGACTAATTGATTACATGACTAATTAAGTACAATCCCTAATAGAGTAGAATCCAGATAAAAAGTTTAGCTCCGTTTGTTCTCAAATTTTTAGCACAAGCTAAAAAAAATGTTTCTAGGTTAATATGACTTCTATAGTTCTAAACTACCAAGTTTCTAATTTCTAAAAATTTTTAACGTAATACCCTTAATCTAACCTATTAACTAGTCTAAAGCTTTTCTAAACCCCCAAATTTAAACTTTCAAACTACAAGATCTCACATGATGCATATTTGTACATATTTCTGGCATGATGAGCTTTTGTTGGAGAAGGGGTGTTAGTGATATTAATAAAACAAGTCAAGGTCCAAGGAACATAAAAGCTTAAGGCTTTTAGTTGAAGTGGTTTGTGAAATGTTTTTGATGTGCATGAATAGGGATGAAATTTGAAGTCACTTCTTTCTGCATTGCCTAGTGGTGACTTTTTTGTGGAATAAGTTGTTAATGGTCTATGGTGAGAAATTGGATAGATTTATAGTTGTTTTCCTTATATGGCTCAATTATTTGGCTGAAGAAAGGAAGGGAGATGTTCTATAGTGCTGTTTTTTCAGTTATTTGAAATATTTTTCATCACTTTTACTTTAAGCCTTGTTGCAGTGCTTGACCGTCTGTAACAGGGTGCCCTATCCTTATTTGCATCATTCTACTTTCTTGACCTATGAGCTAGAATTTTTTCTGCTGGGGTATAATTACTCTTCTCTTGTTACTAATAGTCCTGAGTATCACCATTCACGAGTACTCCAGTAAGACATTCTCATTATTACAAAATATTATTTAACTTGACTGATACAGGAGAAATTGGAATTTAATATTTAAATTTCATTTTGTTTTGATTTTTGACCTTCAAACCAATACCATGAGCTAATATTTTTTTGGCAACAAGTGTGAATGATTACATACATTTATTATAAACCCATAAAATCTGTTTGTGCATCATACTTATTATCTGTTGTTATATAATGTAGGCTATAAAGGCCCAGTTGTCTACTCGTCAGTCTGACAGAGCACCACAAAGATTGCTCCAAGTCATTGGTAAGCTCTTGAATATATATATATATATTTTCTTTTCATTGACTCCTTGTCAATGGAAGGCTCTACAGCCTTGCCTGTCAACATAATATATCACTGCTGGCTTTCTGATGATTGTTCTTATTTTTCTTTAGTTACTTGATTGCCAAATGTGCAGTCTACTTTACATTCATATTTATGGTATAATTGTTTGGTGTATATTATTATTTTGAATTTTTAATAGGGGAAGAAATTGCTGTAAGAGAAGAAATTACAAAATAGTTGAGGGGAAAGAAAATATATTGTTGGACTTCAGATGATTATAAAGATAGCATGAGTTATATTTTCATTTTGGGTTTAGCGTTTCTACTAATTACTATATTGCTGCAATTCTGAAATATACTTTGACATTAAATGCAATGGAATTCAATGTAGAATGTTTAATGCTATGTGTAGTGGCATTTTGGAGCCCTTGTCAGTTGTTACTACAACTGGTCTATGCACTATTGACAATTTGCATTTAAGGCAGACACTATTATTTAGGAGAGATTGTTTGGAGTTTTGGCAAGAACTTGGTGTGATAAAAGAAGAAATTTTATTAGGAGAGAAGAAAGGGAGGAGATTACAAGTTTAGAGAATAAGAGGTCCTCCATGATCAAGAGGAATAAGGAAAAACACTCAAACAAAGCTTTCATATGCCTTTGGAGATCCTTAAGGGGATATTTCTCTCAGGAAACCATTAGGATATCCATAAGGAGGACAAAAAGATACTCCTTTTCCATCGAAGATGAGTTAAGAGGAAATTGTTAAAACCTTTAGCCTTCTACTTCAATGAAGTCCACCACTCACTCTAGCAATGACTGTACATGACCTAAGAATCTTCAATCTTCTGCTCCTTCTCCCCCCAAAGCTTGCAAACTTAATTGATAAAAGGCCACCTAAATCAAAAGGGAAAACCTAGAATTAATTAAAAAAATACCAAGCAGTATATTCCAATTATTCCTTGCCAACTCAAACTGCAGAAAGAAATGACTATTGGTCTTTGAGCCTCTAAAACACATCATACACATAAGGTGGTAGAGTCTTCAAGCAAATCGTTAGTATTACTTCTATTGAGTACCTCTGTACAAACAAAAGCCTTCACATTAGAAGATGTCTTAGTTTTCCAAAAGGATTTGGAAAAGGAAAAGACAGATTCTAATCTGCATCAAATATAAAAAAAAAAAAAAGAGCAATAGGAACCTGGAGAGGGGTGAAAAGGAGCAAGAATCTCCATCAGAAGAGCAACATGATCGTCGAAAAGCCTAGGATTAAGATTCCTAGAAAAGTGAAAGCTCTAAGAAGACTGACCTCCAAGTTTTTCCAAAAACTCAGAAATAGCAGCAGGATGCGAAGAAGATAAATTTTGAAGATGGGAAAGGAGCTCACAGAAAGAGTAATAACCTATCCAATGAATGGTCTTCCCAAAAAATGAAATTGGGAGCCATCCCTGTCATGAAAACTAAATATCGAAACAAAGGAATGATATACTTGTGAGGTAAACTTCCAAGGGCTTTCATCAATAGCACTTGTCCTAGAATTAGAATTTCAACATATTGTTGACTACCTATTTGATTTTGATTTCCCTATAGAAGTAGGCTTCAACGGAAAACACCAAAGCCATTTAGCCACAAACGAAATGATTTTAGACACCAGCTAACCAAGACCCAAGCCACCATCCTTTTTCAATCTACAACAGCCCTCCCAACTCACCAAATGGTCCTTTTTGGTTTCTCAAGCCCTAGACCAGAATAGATCCATATGTCTTCAAATCATACTTCCCATTGCAATTGGAACGTTAAACAAAGAATGGAAACGAAGAGGGATACTAGACAAAGAAGCTTTTATTTAGGTAACTCTCCCCTTTAATGAGAAATAAGCCCTCTTTCTGACTCTCGAATTGTTTCGAAATCCCTTGAACCACAAGGTCCCGAAAAGACTAAACCACTTAGTGTGCCAAAGGAAAGGATAAGTAAGGGAATATTAGAGGACATCATAACCTATCATTTAATTGAGATCACTCACAAATCAATCCTCTACATTTATTCCTAGCAAACCCACATTTGTGGAGAGATTGATACGAAGCCTAAAGACAACCTCAACTTGAAACAAGGAAAGTGCATTTTGAAAAATTGACTTACCATATGGAAGGAAGAGTGGGGTATCATCTACAAATAATAAATGAGAAGCCTCTATATCTTCTTCCTCCACCCCTTGATTGTCACATCTCGCAGCAACCCTCTCTCACAACTCCTTCACAGAATATGTCTTAGGACATCAACAACAAGAGTAAACAAAAGAGGATAGAGAGGATCTTGTTTCCTAACTCCTTGATAGCCTCAAAACAATTCTTTTGGCTCACAATTAGCAATGATATAAAAAAAGAACCAAAGATAGGCAACGTTGAAACCGACTTCTCCATCTAACCTCAAAACCCTTATGACAAAGGATTTTGTCTAAGAACCTCCAATGAACTCTATCATAAGCTTTTTCATAATAAAAATTAAAAACCATATCCCTATTCTGCTGCTTAATGTGTTATATTTTCTCATTAGTTATTAGCTACCAATCAAGCATCAAGAGTTCGCCTACATTTGACAAAATCACTTTGGTTTTTGAAAATGATTTCCCCAATAACCTCCCCTAACCTCAAAGAGAGCATCTTTGTAATTATCTTGTAGACACTAGAACCCGAGTTGATTGGTCTAAAGTCACACTCCTTAAGATGCTGGCCTTTTTAAGGAGCAAGAGAGATGGAAATTGAATTCATGCTAGTAGTGACCCTACCATTGCAAATGAATTCATAACAACTCTAATCAAAACCTCCTTTATAGAAAGGCAACTAGTATGAAAAAAAAAAAAAGCATATTGAAACCATAAGGACTTCGGGGCTTTCTCTTTATCCATCATCCAAATTGCATTCATTACTTCATCTTCTTCAAAAGGTCTTTCTAATCTATTAACCTTAGCACTCTCTAAAGTAGACCAATCTAACCCTTCAAGAAAAGGCCCATTAGTGGCTTCATTAGTACATAACTCTGCACTAAATTTTCACTCCCTAGAAATCAAATTAATGTTGCTCATGACCCCCCTTTATCTACATCTAAATCCTTAATTAAACTCTTTATCGTATTACCATTTGGCACTTTCTGAAAAGCTTAGAATGACGCAAAGCTCATTTGGTGGCCAAGGGATATACTTAGATCTTTGGCTTGGACTATGGTGATATATTCTTTCCAATATCCAAAATTGCTTCAGTTTGTGTCTTCTTATTGATTGCGACTACTATTCATCATTGGCAACTTTATTAGCTTGATATTAAGAATGCCTTCCTTCATGTTGAGCTGGAGAAGGAGATCTATATGGGGCAATCACCTAGTTTTGTTGCTCAGGGGGAGCTGATAAATAGCCTTGAAAGATATTGAAGACTTGTGGGAAAACTTAATTACCTCACTATCACTCATCCTGATGTATTGTTAGCTTGGAGTGTAGTCAGCAGTTTCTACAATCACCATGTGATAATCTTTGGAATGCAGTTGTTTGAATTTGATATGTTAGTGATAAGTGAGAGAAATTGTGTTGTTTTATTCATGAAAATGATAGGGTATTTATACAAGAGTTTTCAATCTATTCCAGGAAACAAGATAAATGAGAATAAATATTCAGCTACAATCAATCCCTAATTGCTATCCAATCAATTCCTAATTGATATCCTAATTAATACAAATATTCACAACACTCCCCCTCAAGCTAGAGCATATATGTCATAGGCGCCAAGCTTGCCACATAGATATTTAATTCGAGGACCTCTGAGAGATTTAGTGAGAACAGCTGATCATTTGAATTAACAAACCGAGTAGCAAGGCATCCGGACTGAATCTTCTCTCTAATAAAGTGACAATCAATTTCAATGTGTTTGGTCCTTTCATGAAACACTGGATTTGAGGCAATGTGCATAGCTGCTTGGTTATCACATACCAGCTCCATTTTGTTTGTCTCCAAATTTCATCTCTTGAAGAAGTTGTTTCAACCATACTAATTCACAAGTTGCTAAAGCCATAGCCCGATACTCAGCTTCTGCACTAGACCTTGCAACCACATTTTGTTTCTTACTTTTCCAAGAGACTAGGTTACCCCCAATTAAAACGCAATATCCAGATGTGGATCGCCTATCATCTGGTGAACCAGCCCAATCAGCATCTGAAAAGCCAACAATTTGGGAGTTTCCTTTATTTTCATATAATAATCCCTGTCCTGGCGCTCCTTTAATGTCGCGAAGAATCCGAACAACTGCATCCCAATGACTATCACATGGTGATTGTAGAAACTGACTGACTACACTCACAGCAAACGATATGTCTGGACGAGTGATAGTGAGATAATTCAGTTTTCCCACAAGTCTTCGATATCTTTCAGGATTGTTTATCAGCTCCCCCTGTCCTGGATAGAGTCTAACATTCGGATCCATTGGAGTTTCAATTGGTTTGCAATTCATCATGCCAGCCTCTTCTAACAAGTCAAGTGCATACTTCCGTTGTGAAATGGCCACACCAGTACTTGATTGGGTAACCTCAATTCCCAGAAAATACTTGAGCTTTCCCAAATCTTTAGTTTGGAAGTGGTTACACAGATGTTGTTTGAGTTGGGCAATACCTTCATCGTCATCGCCTGTGATAACAATGTCATCCACATATACGACCATGTAAATGCACTTGCCATTTGCAGTATGGCGAAAGAAGACAGTGTGATCCGCCTCACTGCGAGTCATCCCAAAATCTTGAATTACAATACTGAATCGGCCAAACCAAGCTCTTGGGGATTGTTTGAGACCGTAAAGAGAGCGACGAAGTCGGCATACTTTCCCATACTCCCCCTGAGCAACAAATCCAGGTGGTTGCTCCATAGACTTCTTCTTCTAGTTCACCATGAAGGAAGGCATTCTTAATGTCAAGTTGATAAAGTGGCCAGTGACGAATAGCCGCAATTGATAAGAAGACACGAACCGAAGCAATTTTGGCAACTGGAGAGAAAGTATCACCATAGTCCAAGCCAAAGATTTGGGTGTATCCCTTGGCTACCAAACGAGCTTTGAGTCGTTCAACCTTTCCATTTGGACCAACTTTGACTGCATAGACCCACCGACAACCAACCGGAGACTTTCCAGGAGGAAGAGAAACCAAGTCCCATGTACCATTGGAATGTAAAGCAGACATCTCATCAAGCATGGCTTGCCTCCACCCAGGATGTGCAAGAGCTTCATCTGTAGTCTTAGGAATAGAAACAGAGTCCAAAGAAGACACAAAGGCATAATATGGAGTAGACAAACGATGATAGCTCAGGAAATTATAAACAGGATGAGGGTTACGAGTGGAACGAATACCTTTATGACTGGCAATCGGAGGACTTTCTGGTGGAGGTTGGATCGGAGCAGCGAGTGGAGCCAACAAAGGTTGTGAGTCAGAAGGAGGACCTGTGGTGAAGGTTCTGGGAGAACAGGAAGGACTTCAGTCACAGGAGGACTAGAAGACACAGGTGACTCGAAGAATGGAGTAGACTCAAAGAAGGTCACATCAGGAGAGGTGAAACACCTTTGAGTTGCTGGACAATAACATCGGTAGCCCTTTTGTAGTCGAGCATAGCCGAGAAAAATACACTTGATGGATTTGGCCGTGAGTTTATCTTTTCCTGGGGTTAGATCATGCACAAAACTGTTGGTGACCCTATTGTGTGTTCTACCTTTTATTATTATTTATTTTTAGTAATTGTAAATAGGCTTTATCATATTTATTATGTATTTTATTTTATTCCCTAAATTAGAATAGGAGCCTTGTATATATTAGTCTAATTTGCCTGATGAGAATATATCTGAGTATTCTAAAATTCACATGGTATCAGAGCCAGGTTGCCTTGAAGTGAGTTTTTTCCTCCTTCTGCAACCCTAGAGTTCCTGACCTTGAGGTTGAGTTTTCTCCCTCCCAACTTGCTGTCACAAACCCTAGGATATCTTGAGGTCGAGTATTCTCCCTCCTTTGCCGTCACCACCACCCCATATCGACAGAGACCTGACTGACCGGTGTCCGCCGTTTTTCCGGTCGCCGGAAACCTCCACACGCGCCGCCACGCGCCGCCCGAAGCGTTCTTCACTGTCAGCGCCAAACACAACCAAAGACACGAGGAGGAAGATGATAAAGAGGATCAGTAAGAAACAACAAGGAATGAGGGATTTGATTATTTAAAGTTGATGAAGGCATGCGATTGATCAGGTAACATGCAGTGAGAACTGCGTCACTCCAAAATTTGGTAGGGACATTATTATGAATAAGTAAAGTGCGAGCTGTTTCAATAAGGTGACGATTCTTACGTTCGGCTATCCCATTTTGTTGTGGGGTATAAGGACAAGATGTCTGATGTAGAATTCCCTGAGAGGTCATAAAGGTCTTAAAGGGTGTAGACAAATACTCCTTAGCATTATCAGAACGCAAGATAGAAACAGAAGTGTTAAACTGAGTTTTGATTTCAGCACAAAAACTTTGGAAGATATCAAAAACCTCAGAACGAGATTTCATCAAATACAACCATGTACAACGAGAGTAATCATCAATAAAGGTTACAAAGTACTGAAAACCAAAAACAGAAGGCACACGATTAGGACCCCAAACATCAGAGTGAACAAGTTGAAAGGGTGAGGTGGATCGACTATTGAGATTACCAGAGAAGGAAGAACGTGTGTGTTTACCCAATTGACACGACTCACACGGGAGGGAAGACAAGGTAGAAAGAGAGGCATCCATTTGGCGAAGTTTAGAAACGCTTGGATGTCCTAGACGATTGTGAAGAAGTGACGGATAACTACTGGATGGGCATGCAACTGGAGATGTAACAGGTGAAAGATGGTACAATCCTTTTGATTCACGGCCTATGCCAATCATCCGACCCGTACTACGATCCTGGATAGAGACACAATTATTAGCAAAGGTAATAGAACAATTGTGAGAACGAATTAATTTGCTAACAGAGATAAGATTGAAGGGAGATTCTGGAACATAAAGAACAGAATCAACAAATAAGGAAGGAAGAATTTGAGCTTGACCAATTCCTGTAGCAATAGTTTTACAACCATTGGCTATAGTAATGGAAGGAAGAGAAGAGGAATTAGAAATATGGGTGAACAAATGTTTATTACCAGAGATATGTTCAGAGGCACCTGAGTCAAGAATCCAAGGACCAATGTCAGGAGAATGAGTAAGGCAAGCAGTTACATTACCAATGTGGGCAATTGAGGTAGTCACAGATGATGAACACGCCATTAAGAAAGAGGAGACCAACACAAGTATGAGATATTGGCAAACAAACTCCAGAAATGAGACCAGAAGATGCCGGCAAGCACGGCGACGTCGAGAACGGCGAAATCTGGTGCCGGAAATGGCGTCACGCGCCGGCGCGTGAAATTTCCGGCGGACTGTCGAGCGGCGCGTGGAGGCGTGTGCGGCGGCCGACGGCGACGGCGGAAGGTGGGTTTTGACGATCGAAAGCCGCTGAGCACGGTGGTGGGGCGCGTGTTCCAAGAAAAGCCCGACAAAGACCTGTTTGAGCGTGGTGCAGTGATGATAGTAGAAAACCCTAATGAAGGTGAAGGCTGGAATGACACACAGCCGTACAAAACCCTAAATACTGATGGCTGGAATGAAACACAGCCTCAAAATGCCCTACTGGAATGAAACACAGTAGTGGGAAGAGAGAAAAAGAAAATGATGGCTAGAAAGAAAAGAGAAACTAGTGGAGGATCACAATAGGCTCTGGTACCATGATAAGTGAGAGAAATTGTGTTGTTTTATTCATGAAAATGATAGGGTATTTATACAAGAGTTTTCAATCTATTCTAGGAAACAAGATAAATGAGAATAAATATTCAGCTACAATCAATCCCTAATTGCTATCCAATCAATTCCTAATTGATATCCTAATTAATACAAATATTCACAACAGTTAGAATAATATCCTAATTAATTAGAATTAATTACAGATTATTCTAACATGATATATTAGGAGCCAGGTGAGGGACTGCTATATGATAACAAAGGAAACTCCCAAATTGTTGTCTTTATGGATGTTGATTGGGTTGGTTCACCCGATGATAGGCGATTGATATCTGGATACTGAGTTTTCATTGAGGGGAACCTAGTCTCCTAAAAAGGCAAGAAACAAAATGTAGTTGCATGTTCTAGTGTTGAACCTGAATATCATGTGATGGCATTAGCAACTTGTGAACTTCTATGGTTGAAACAACTTCTCCAAGAGATGAAATTTAGAGACAAACAAATAGGAGCTGGTATGTGATAACCAACTATGCACAATGCCTCAAATCTAGTGTTCCATGAAAGAACCAAAAACATTGAAATTAATTGTCGCTTTATTATAGAGAAAATTCAATCTGGATGTTTTGCTACTCGATTTGTCAATTCAAATGATCGGTTGATTGATAGTTCCACTTAGAGGTCCTCAAATAAAATATCTATTTGGTGCCTTTGACTTATATGCTCCAACTTGAGCGGGAGTTTTGTGAATATATGTATATCAATTAGGTTCATTAGAATTATTGTGATGGCCGACCCTAAAGTTTAGAGTGATTTTATAAAAATTAGGGATTGATTGTTTCATTGTATTTATTTCTTGTTTCCTAGATTCTAGAATAGGTTTCTACTCTTGTATAAATACCCTACATCTTTTTCATGATAATACATAGAGAAAACAGATGTCATAGCAGAGACATAAGTCCACCTATTCCTTTTCATTATGGTTTACGACTTGGCATGTCTTAATTAGGTGCTTTTCTTGCTAAGTATTTTCATAGCTTTAGAAAATATCATAGTTAAATGTTTATGATGTTATGTAGTGTATTTAATTGGAGCTGAATGCTTGTTCTATCTACCAGGTAGTTTTGTTGTATTTAGACAATTTAGTTGGATAGGATTATCTTGGCTGCCTTTTCTTCATTTCTCCATTTATTGCTGAATGAAGTTTCTGCGACCTATATAGTGGAAGATTAGGGGTATATTTTGCTCTGATGGACTTATTTGAATTGTTGTCTTTTTGTTGGCCTATTTAGTTTTCAACAATATGTTATTTTCTTCTTTCTTCCTCTTTCTCTTTCTATTTTTTTTTTCTAAGATTGTGAAATTTGTTTGTTTATGTTTTTTAAGATAATCTTGTAATTCAATTGAGACAAATAATAATTCTGATGAGTTTTGGAAATTGAAAATCCCTATTTTTTAATTTATGTCGAATCAATGTAAGAAGAGAATTTAAAATGTAATTTTTTCCGCTGTGATCTTTATCAGCAGTAATATTGTTTTGTTTATTATTAAGTTCTTTGG
Organism: Chamaecrista fasciculata; assembly: GCA_003254925.1. Classification (NCBI taxonomy): domain Eukaryota; kingdom Viridiplantae; phylum Streptophyta; class Magnoliopsida; order Fabales; family Fabaceae; genus Chamaecrista; species Chamaecrista fasciculata. Next base: position 58,267 of record QANZ01014541.1, on the reverse strand, counting down.
ATTGGGGCGTTATTTTTTACTTGTTCTTCATCTAATGTCTTGCTTGTTTATTTTGGGTTAGCAGAGAACTTATCGTTCCTCTTGTGCTTGTAGGAAAGGATATGAGAATTATAGTTTTTGGTTTCAGGCCTCGTACAAAACAGGTAATCACATTTGACACAAATTCTGGCTATTTTATAAATTACATGGATACCATTGTAGATATTGTGAGGTCTTATTTCTAGACTTGGTTCTTGACATGTGTATATTCATAATATTGAAGTGGACAATGTCTTAGAAGTTGAATTGGTTATTGAATTGATGAAGGCATTGGGGTACACAAATTCAATTGTGGACATATGACAGTTAAATAAGTAATTTTTTTTAATATTATATATTTAACATATTATAAGTAGGCCAAAATGCAGATACCCCCCCTGAATTTTAGGGTAGGTGCACATAACAGCCCTGAGTTTTCAATTTGTGCAAATAGGACCATTGAGTTTTCAATTATGTGCAAATAATACCCTTATGTTAAATTTAGGTCAAATCAGTGAGGGTATAATAGTAATTTCATAAAAAAATCTAGGCCAAAGTCCTATTTTGGTTCCTTAAGCTTGCTTAAAGTTCCGTTTTAGTCCCTCAAGTTTCTAAAAAGTTCCACCATTAGTCTCTTTCCAATTTCCATCCAATTTCTCTGTTAAATAAAAAAAAATAAATTGGTTCAAATTACCCAAAAAGTTTTAGTTTTTTGAATTAAGGTCCTTTCTTTTTATAATAGGACCAAAGTGTAAGAAAAAATAAATAAACTAATATTTGAAACAATTTATCCCAAAAAAAAAATGAACCCAACAACCAACTCTTCTTCGATAGGCACCGTTCTTCTTCCGATCTCAAATCCCAACACCTTCAACGGCCGACCTCTCGCGATGTCGGAGGACGATCTTCCATATCATGTCCGGATTATTTCGGCCGAAGATTTGGAAACCGTCGACCGGTACAGTTTCGTCGGACAACTCCAATTGACGATGATCGCTCATCCGAAGGTAGATCCAGAATTCGGCGAGCTTTTCGCCCTGAGCTACGACGTCGTATCGAAGTCATATCTCAAGTATTTCAAGCTCCACAAGATGATCCGTGGTGGATCTCCGGTTATTTACGACAAATCGAAAAAATCGCGATTTGGAATCCTCTCGAAGAATGAAAAATTCGAGACCGACGAGATCGTTGTGATTGGCTCCTATATGACTCCGCCGGATTCGATCTCGGAGATTAACGACGAGAATCTGAAGAGCGAGTTATCGGAGATTCGACTGAATCTTCGCCGCCGTGGATGTTCAACCACTTCTTCGTCGTCGCCGGAAGGTGTTGGATTTGAGGATCGGAAGGTGCCTATTGAAGAAGAAGAGTTGTTTGCTGGTTCATTTTTCTGAGAAAAATTGTTTCAAATATTAGTTTATTTATTTTTTCTTACACTTTGGTCCTATTATAAAAAGAAAGGACCTTAATTCAAAAAACTAAAACTTTTTGGGTAATTTGAACCAATTTATTTTTTTTATTTAACAGAGAAATTGGATGGAAATTGGAAAGAGACTAATGGTGGAACTTTTTAGAAACTTGAGGAACTAAAACAGAACTTTAAGCAAACTTGAGGAACCAAAATAGGACTTTGGCCTAGATTTTTTTATGAAATTACTATTATACCCTCACAGATTTGACCTAAATTTAAAATAAGGGTATTATTTGCGCATAATTAAAAACTCAGGGGTCCTATTTGCACAAATTGAAAACTCAGGGGTGTTATGTGCACCCACCCTAAAACTGAGGGGGTGTATCTGCATTTTGGCCTTATAAGTATCATATAGTAAAAATATAAATAATATATAGTTGTTAATTCTAAGACCAGAATGGATAATTTTTGATATCTTCACATAGCCACAAGGGAATATATATACAAGGCTCAAGCTCTCCTACCTACCTATATTAATTACATACTTCTCAACTACTTACATTACTAACTCAACTACTAACATAACTCATAACAACTCTTAACAATAGTAAACTTGGAAATACTAAGGAATTTAAATCATTATTAAATAAGTTCATTACACATTAAAACAAGTCAAAAAATGACATAATTCTCTCTCCATTATATGATCTTAGGTCATGAAGCTATATATGTTCATTAGAAAGGAAAATATTTAAAAGTAAAGAAAAACAATTGTTGATCTTCTGTTGAATTAAGAGTCATAGTCACCTCCTAACAAGAGGTATGTTTGACACAAAACTTGAGGTAAGAATCAATCTTGTAAGCCTATGAATGAAAGTGTGCACCTGTATAAACACATATAATAACCTAAATGCCTCAATTTGCATTCCAAATTTCTTATAAAATTTTTGGCCAAGTCTTAATTGAAATTGAGACAATCCCAAATTATACAATAGCCAAAAACCATAAGGTGTTATACTATTGGAGTTTCATTCTTCAATTCTACCATTTGAACAAAAGTGTTTAGCTAGACGATGTAGTGAACAAGGCTAGCAAAGCTAACCCATCACTCATTACTCACATGATCGAAGTATTGGGCTCATGACACTAACTTGGCGCTTCCCAAGTAGTGAATAGGGCTAGCAAAGGCAACCCAAGCCCATTCAACCAACAAAACCGTACTATCATATAAACCCTTCGACCTATGAAAATTAACTAATGAAATTTGGTGTTATCAATTTACCCATGCTACCTTTCTCTATGTTATAAGTTGTATGTCAGTTGTATATAGTTAATGTAAAATAATGTAGATTAGAGGAGCTGACTAGGATAGGATTCTTAGACATAATCATAGGGTGAAATTCCACATCATCCCCCCATCATCTTTACTCAGGACCCCTCCATAATTACAAGTAAGTCCTTCCCTTCATTAAAACCCATAATTTGGCCCTTTTTAATGGTACCAAGACCTTCATTTCCTCATGATAATCAACCAAGGGCCTTCCCTTTCAGGATCAATCCTGAAATAAAACGTTAAACTCTTGATAAATGAGAGAAAATTGTGTGTTTTATTCATGAAAAAGATAGGGTATTTATACAAGAGTTACCAATCTATTCTAGGAAACAAAATAAATGAGAATAACTAATCAGCTACAATCAATCCCTAATGCTATACAATCAATTCATAATTGATATCCTAATTAATATAAATATTCACAATATTCACAACACTCCCCCTCAAGCTGGAGCATATATGTCATAGGCACCAAGCTTGCCACATAGATATTTAATTCGAGGACCTCTGAGAGATTTAGTGAGAATATCTGCCAGCTGATCATTTGAATTAATAAACCGAGTAGCAAGGCATCCGGACTGAATTTTCTCTCTAATAAAGTGACAATCAATTTCAATGTGTTTGGTCCTTTCATGAAACACTGGATTTGAGGCAATGTGCATAGCTGCTTGGTTATCACATACCAGCTCCATTTTGTGTATGTCTCCAAATTTCATCTCTTGAAGAAGTTGTTTCAACCATACTAATTCACAAGTTGCTAAAGCCATAGCCCGATACTCAGCTTCTGCACTAGACCTTGCAACCACATTTTGTTTCTTACTTTTCCAAGAGACTAGGTTACCCCCAATTAAAACGCAATATCCAGATGTGGATCGCCTATCATCTGGTGAACCAGCCCAATCAGCATCTGAAAAGCCAACAATTTGGGAGTTTCCTTTATTCTCATATAATAATCCCTGTCCTGGCGCTCCTTTAATGTAGCGAAGAATCCGAACAACCGCATCCCAATGACTATCACATGGTGATTGTAGAAACTGACTGACTACACTCACAGCAAACGATATGTCTGGACGAGTGATAGTGAGATAATTCAGTTTTCCCACAAGTCTTCGATATCTTTCAGGATTGTTTATCAGCTCCCCCTGTCCTGGATAGAGTCTAACATTCGGATCCATTGGAGTCTCAATTGGTTTGCAATTCATCATGCCAGCCTCTTCTAATAAGTCAAGTGCATACTTCCGTTGTGAAATGGCCACACCAGTACTTGATTGGGCAACCTCAATTCCCAAAAAATACTTGAGCTTTCCCAAATCTTTAGTTTGGAAGTGGTTACACAGATGTTGTTTGAGTTGGGCAATACCTTCATCATCATCGTCTGTGATAACAATGTCATCCACATATACGACCATGTAAATGCACTTGCCATTTGCAGTATGACGAAAGAAAACTGTGTGATCCGCCTCACTGCGAGTCATCTCAAAATCTTGAATTACAGAACTGAATCGGCCAAACCAAGCTCTTGGGGATTGTTTGAGACCGTAAAGAGAGCGGCGAAGTCGGCATACTTTCCCATACTCCCCCTAAGCAACAAATCCAGGTGGTTGCTCCATATAGACTTCTTCTTCTAGTTCACCATGAAGGAAGGCATTCTTAATGTCAAGCTGATAAAGTGGCCAGTGACGAATAGCCGCAATTGATAAGAAGACACGAACCGAAGCAATTTTGGCAACTGGAGAGAAAGTATCACCATAGTCCAAGCCAAAGATTTGGGTGTATCCCTTGGCTACCAAACGAGCTTTGAGGCGTTCAACCGTTCCATCTGGACCAACTTTGACTGCATAGACCCACCGACAGCCAACTGGAGACTTTCCAGGAGGAAGAGAAACCAAGTCCCATGTACCATTGGAATGTAAAGGCGACATCTCATCATGGCTTGCCTCCACCCAGGATGTGCAAGAGCTTCATCTGTAGTCTTAGGAATAGAAACAGAGTCCAAAGAAGACACAAAGGCATAATATGGAGTAGACAAACGATGATAGCTCAAGAAATTATAAACAGGATGAGGATTACGAGTGGAACGAATACCTTTATGAATGGCAATCGGAGGACTTTCAGGTGGAGGTTGGATCGGAGCAGCGAGTGGATCCGACAAAGGTTGTGAGTCAGAAGGAGGACCTGTGGTGTCGGGACGCGGGCGGCGATGATATGTTTGAAGAGGAGGACTAGGTGGTTCCTGGAGTGGAGGACTAGGTGGTTCCTGGAGTGAAGGTTCGGGCAGAACAGGAAGGGCTTCAATCACAGGAGGACTAGAAGACACAGGAGACTCGAAGAATGGAGTAGACTCATAGAAGGTCACATCAGGAGAGGTGAAACACCGTTGAGTTGCTGGACAATAACATCGGTAGCCCTTTTGGAGTCGGGCATAGCCAAGAAAAATACACTTGATGGACCTAGCTGTGAGTTTATCTTTTCCTGGGGTCAAATCATGCACAAAACAAACACAACCAAAAATACGAGGAGGAAGATGATAAAGAGGATCATTAGGAAACAACAGGGAATGGGGGATTTGATCATTTAAGGTGGATGAAGGCATGCGATTGATTAGGTAACATGCAGTGAGAACATCATCACTCCAATACTTAGTAGGGACATTTTGATGAAGAAGTAAAGTGCGAGCTGTTTCAATAAGATGGCGATTCTTACTACCAGAGAATAGGTGAAGTAGACCGACTATTCTGAGTACCAGAGAAAGAAGACCGGGTGTGTTTACCCAACTGACACGACTCACATGGGAGGGAAGACAAGGTAGAAAGTGAGGCATCCATCTTGCGAAGTTTGGAAAGACTTGGATGTCCCAGGCGATTGTGGAGAAGAGATGGAGAACAAGTAGATGCGCATGCAACAGGAGATGTAACAGGTGAAAGATGGTACAAGCCTTCTGACTCACGCCCTATGCCAATCATCCGACCCGTACTTCGATCCTGGATAGAAACACAACGGTTAGCAAAGGTAATGGAACAATTGTGAGAACGAGTTAATTTGCTAACAGAGAGAAGATTGAATGGAGATTCAGGAACATAAAGAACAGAATCAACAGACAATGAAGGAAGAATTTGGGCTTGACCAATCCCTGTAGCGGCAATTTTACAGCCATTGGCTATAGTAATGAAAGGAAGAGTAGATGATCTAGAAAGGTGGGTAAACAAAGTTTTATTACCAGAGATATGTTCGGAGGCACCCGAGTCAAGAACCCATGGTCCAATGTCAGGAGAACGAGCAAGGCAAGCAGTTACATTACCAGTTTGGGCAACTGAGGCAGCCACCGATGACGCTTGAGCTTGTTGGTACTTTAAGAACGCCTTGTAATCATCCCCAGCTAAGGTGATTGTGTCTGAGGAGGTATCATCAGATGTTTCAGACTGAGCAAAATTAACCGGCTGAGGAGGTCGTCCATGGAGTTGCCAGCACCGATCACGTGTATGCCCCAACTTATTGCAATGGGTACATTGAGGGCGGTTTTTACCACCATTACGCCCACTACTCCCCCCTCCTTTGTTGCCAGTGTGAGATGCCAAGGCAGAAGAGTTAGCAACTGGGGGAACAGTATGATTGTCTTTCGAAGCGCGTGACGAGGAGATGCACACCAAACGATTAACAACATCATCAAATGTAGGTACAGTGGAACCCCCCAAGATTTGATCTTTAACAGTATCACGATCAGGGCTTAGATTTATCAAAGTCAGAACCATGAAGAATTTATCCCATTGCTTTTCATGATCAGCGGGTGATGTTGGAGCTGGCATCAATAAACTAAACTCATGTTTAAGTGCCTCCATCTTACCTACATATGTGGTATTGTCCAGGTCCTGCTGCTTCAGATTGACAAGGTTAGATAATACATCATAGTAACGCTGAATATCATTACCATAAACTGATGCAGCCTTGTTCCAAACATTATAACATGTGTCATATGCCTGATACATAGACAATAATTTAGGATCAAGAGAATGCCATAGTAAAGAACAGAGCTGAGCATCAACCTTTACCCACTTAGGTCTATCCTCATCAGCAATTTCAGTCTCACTCTTGGATAAGTGATCTAGGTATCCCTGACCCTTGAACCATAGGTGAACGGAGGCGGCCCAGGACTTATAATTAGATGCCCCACGCAATTTTTCAGAAGTGATGACAGGAGACCCACTGATGGCAGTGGAGAAAGTACTGGACTTGGAATCAAGCACATTGAAAGAGGCCATTAGGAAAAGATGTTATAAAAAGTGAGAGATAATGAGAAGCTGACCCCAGAAACGGTGCAAGAGTGAGCCGACGAGCACGACGGCGTCGAGAACAGCGGAAAGAGGTGCCGGAGACGGAGTCACGCGCCGGCGCGTGGGATTTCCGGCGAACTGTCGAGCGGCGCGTGGAGGCGCGTGCGGCGGCGGGCGGCGACGGCGGAAGGTGGGTTTTGCCGATCGGGAGTCGCTGAGCACGGTGGTGGGGCGCGTGTTCCAAGAAAACTCCGGCGACGAAATCGTTGTAGGGACAGTGACGCTGGGGTAAAAAAAAAAACCTTGATGAAACAAGGAGGCTGAAATGACACACAGCCGTAGAAAAAGAACTAAAAAGATTGATGGCTGGAATGAAACACAGCCAGAAAGAAAAACCTATTGGAGAATCACAGTAGCTCTGATACCATGATAAATGAGAGAAAATTGTGTGTTTTATTCATGAAAAAGATAGGGTATTTATACAAGAGTTACCAATCTATTCTAGGAAACAAAATAAATGAGAATAACTAATCAGCTACAATCAATTCCTAATGCTATACAATCAATTCATAATTGATATCCTAATTAATATAAATATTCACAATATTCACAACAACTCTTATAACTCAATCTGGGTTTTACATTATGCTTCTAAGTTGAAGTGATCTTTAACATGGATTTGAAGCATCAATGACCAGGTGGCAAGGAGATTGGTCATTGTTGTTCCTTAGTAGAAAGTGTGGTAGTATTTTTTCACACTTCAAGCCCATTGGGCTTTTATGTGAGGGAGCATGTTAGAGAGTTAATAAAACCATCATGACTTGGGAGAGAACTGTTTTTTGAGACCTTTGTTTGTGTCTCAGTTAATGGTCTTCTTAGAGGGGTTTACCTTGTGAATTTTCAAAGGGATCATGAAGCTTTTATGAGGTAATGGGTCTATATTATTTGTTTTCTTGTAATGGGTTATGTTTTGCTCTTCTCTTTAGAAGATCTTTTTTTTTCCTACCAAAGAAAAAATTATACCAATCATAGGCCATCACTCAACTGTCATTTGTTTTAAAAAGTAATCATTGTAAGTGGAATGGAGTTTTTTGCCTTTTAATAATTTTGGTTGCATACTGTGAAGGTCATTATGAGAGTGTAAGGATATATAATTGTCACAAATGTTTTCTTAAATAATAAGTCTTTTTTTTTCTTATTTAATTGTATTCTTGTTGTACTCAGTACTTCTATGTATACAAGTTCTATGATATCTGAAGAAATAGTTACAAACACATACATTTTCTAATTGTCAAAAACTGGTGAGAAAGTTGTCCAGTTTTGAAAACTTTAGTGAATGCTCTTAGTTTCGTCACTCAAGCATGGGTATCTCAAGTTTGTTGATAATTTTACAGAGACGTACAATATTTGATGCATTACTGAAGTTAACAAAGCCGGCAAGAATATCAGATCTCTATGCTTTTGTATCTGGGCCTTCTAGAGTGAAAAGTACCAGCCCAAAGGTGCGTTTACTGGATGAGTATTTCCGGCTCCTTGGAAAAGGATCTTTGCATGCATCTCTCAATATGATTGAAAGTGGGTCCTTTACTTTATCGAATGACTTGTGGAGATTAAGTAGTGTGAATTCCAACTATGCAATGTGCCAGACTTATCCATTTGCTTTAGTTATACCTAAAAGCATAAGGTAATTTATTGAGGTCCAAACTTTTTGCCTTCTCCCTGTAGTTATATCTGTTTATTAAAGATTCAGGCCACTGAACCATTTATTTGATAACTTTGCTTTGTCATGATGCTAGTGATGATGAAGTGCTCCAAGCTTCCCGTTTTCGTGCTAAATGTCGGTTGCCTGTAGTTTCATGGTGTCATCCCGGTATATAAGGATTTTCTCTTTTAGTTATTGTTTTAGCATCTTATTTCCTTTTATTTTGGTTTTATCTTCTTTTAGTTCTTTTTTTGTTGATAATAAAGTGCTATGTCACTGCCTTTATGATCTAATTCAAGTGATGACTTCTAGATAATGGAGCAGTCCTGGCACGTTCATCCCAACCCTTAGTTGGTTTCAATTTCATGATGAATATGAGAAGGTATTGTATATTATTTAATCAACTATATTCTTCTAATGCCAGATAAAAAAGATATTTAGCCACAGGAGGGAACCAACTTCATTACTTTTGTGAAAGGACTCTAGAATACCAATGACAAATATAGTAATACTATTGTTAGGTTAATTCCTAAGTTTCAAAGTAAAATTATGGTTTTTATTCTCTGTAAACAACAAAATACTTCAATTTTGATAGAAGCTATTAGGGTTTGCTGTATGCTCCTTTTGTGGTGCTGTGGTGTGAGGGTTTTCTGTTGAGATTTCTTTGTTAATATTTTTAAATTATAGGTTTCTACTTTGTCTTCCTTATGGATTTTATTAACTCAGCTTTTATAGCGTTTCCTTTTTGCAATTTGACAGTTTCTGTTGGGCTGATATGTTATCTATTGTTTTTTCCTTTTTGTTTTATGGCTGCTCTAGGATGATTTGTTATCGTTCATTTTACTTATCATATTTCTGTTAACAAATTCTAAATTTAGAAAAAGGGATATAGGAGAAGGAAAAAGTAATTTTCTTTCATGTTGCCTGCAGCAACACAGATGAAAAGCTTGTGGCTGCACTTTGCAGCAAGCTTGATGATGGCTCACGAAGGTAACATTGTAGCTTCTCTTTCAAGATATTTTGTGGACCCATTTAATGCAATATTACTTCTTGTGCTACTATCAATATATGATGTACTTTGCTACACAGTATAAGCATAAATTATATTTCCATATGAGATATTGATTCATGAGAATTTTCTTATTAGAAATTTCTTCCTGTATTAAACAATGCTGAATCTTTTATTCAATTTTTATATAATTATGCCCAATTAACACTAATGAACAGTACAGAAGGTGGTTACATCAGGTAGTTGTTTATCTATGATTTTGTGGTTAAACTGTTTTGTACTTTTTCCTCTTTTAGGAAACTATATATTGCTGATGCTAGACCAAGAAAAAATGCATTAGCTAATGGGGCAATGGGAGGTGGCTCAGAATCATCTTCGAATTACTTTCAGTCTGAGGTCTGTGAAGGCTTTTTCTGTGTTTTAATGGTTTCTTTCAGTAAAAAATATGGCACATTATTCTAAATACCATGATATTTATCTTATATTATCAGATAGTATTTTTTGGGATAGACAATATTCATGCGATGAGGGACAGCTTCGCTCAGCTGAGAGAATACTTAGACACTTATGGCAGAGCATCATCAGATGGGATGTCGTCCTTTTTGGTGAGTCTATGAATCTTAGAAAAACTAATGACAACATTATTATTGTAAAACATGGACAGCTTCTCCTTTTCCAATAGGCCCGATTCTGCCAATAATTTCTGTACCCATAGGAGTTCACAAACTCCTTGTGCCATAGCTCTGTAATGGGATGAGGGTTAATTATAATTGTAACAAGTTGGGCATGATAAATATTTATACTCTAACATGAAGGGGAGTTTTATGAGTCGTATATGAGTTGTATATGGTTAATGTAGACTAGGGCTGACTAGGGTATGACTCATAGGTTATTAATATAGATTAGGACTAATTAGGTTATATGACTTAGGTTCTCATATTCTTGTATAAATTTGTATGTTGTCTTGTGAATAATATTAAGAGAAAATTTATATTATATTTCTTAGTTTTACAAGGACTAACTTCTTATCTGATGTTCATGCTTTGAGACTTTGAGGTTGCATCTGGAATTGTATTAGCCTCTCTAATTGTGTCTTGGCAGACATGAATTTTTGAGATATTGTGGGTTTAACTAGGGTGGCTTGCTGATAGTGGTGCTTTACTATGCTTCATATTTGGGATCTCGTGATGCAATAGATGACAAATTCACTTGATATTAAGAAGGATGCTTATAATATAGGGTGGTTGAGTGACTTTAATTTAGGACTGTCAAACAAGTTGCCCATCAAATGAAAGGGCTTTGAGATGTTAGAGTATGCCTGCTTATTTTGGTCCACAAGCCAATTTTTAAAATATTCATTTTATAAAATAAGTACATTTTCTTTTCCAACTATTAGCTTACATCATTACTATATTCCTTTAATGTAAAGTTTTACTTCGAGTTTAGTTGAAAAAACCATGTGCAGTTAATATTATTGACCATTTTAACATTTGTTGACCACTTTTATCAAAACTAGGACCTGTCATCAGCCTTGCCATCCTCATGACCAAAATCTGGTTCATGGCATTCTTGTTTCTCAATTGGCTAAGTTGTTATATGTTAAAACCTGCTTAATATACTGATATATTGATATAAAATAGGAAGATTAGTGCCTCAAATGAATGAAAGCCCCATTACAGAAGCATGAAAATACCAAATAAAACACTCAAGACACCTTGGCTTTTGAGAGGCCAAGTCTCTCCTAATTAACCTTATCGATTCCCTGATGAAAAAGTGTTCCTAAACCTATTGATATACCCATACAGCAGCAATCCACACACTCCCACATTCGTCCACAAATCGTAATGCTTGGCCCCCACTTTCCTGCGGCCCTTTGCCTCTCTCAACAACTTTCTCTCTCCAAATGGGCTTTTGTACATCCCCTGGCCCAACCATTCTTGAACCTGCTACTCTTTTCTTTATTTTCCCTTTCTTTTATGAGTCTTACATACTAAGGGCCCATCATTATAAGTTATAACAGTTTCTTTCTCTTTGATGTAGGTGGTTGCCTAATTCTTGGACATAAATTTTTAATATCATGTCAGGGAACCCAATAATCTTTAGAGATTAGTATGTTAGGATAAGACCTAGTAAGGGTTTTTTATGTTATCTTTGTCAATGTCGAACCACTTATATTCAGCAAGGTTGTTTAGTTTATTATTAGCTCATATAACTTTGGATGGGTTTACCAATTGAATGTGTTTTTGTGGGTTTTGTTTACAGAGAAATGGGGGGTGGAAAGGTGGTGGAGGATTGCTAAGTAGTATGTCTGCTTCAGTATCAACCCTTGGGGACAGTGGATGGTTACTACATATTCAAAATGTCTTGGCAGGCTCAGCTTGGATTGCTGCTCGTGTTGAGATGGAAAAGGCTTCTGTGCTTGTACATTGCAGGTGCGTATGATGTGCTTTTTTTATTACAAGGATGTAAGGAATTATATATTAGAGTAATCCTTATCAAAAACCCTGGATTACTGTAAATAGCATGTAATTTTGTGGACAGATTTTTTTGCTATTTATAGAAAATTGCTCTAGTGATTAGTGATAGTCCAGATTTTCTAAAACAGCAATATTAAACTTTTTGAAGGGATTGGAATACTTTGTTGAGTTAGTTTTTCTCTTATATTAAGTTTGAGTTTCCTTTCTAGAGGATTTCTTGTCCTCAGTTTTTGTATTCTTGTAGTTTCTCTATTCTCATCAATAGATTTTCTTAAATAAGAGAATATGTATATATTTATGTATGTTGAGTCAGAGTAGTAAACTTAATAATGCTTCTTATTATTTCATAAAAGTACATAGAGAGATATTTTTAGGAAGGAAATTTAAGGAAGAACAAATTAACAATCATAACCACAACTAACTAACTAAACTTAACTAATAACAGAAAAATACACCAGAAAAAAATACCTTTAACATAATAACTAAATAACTAAAAGCTCTCAACACTCCCCCTCAAGGTGTGAATAGAAACTTTCAATTCTCAACTTGTTTATACAGTTCTCAAACCCGTGATTCTTTAACCCATTTTGCTCTTAGCAAGACCAATCTCCTTCTTCAAATTCTGATCCTGATAAAGTCAATGAAAAACTCTTAGTAGGCTTCTCAAGGGATCCTAAACGATTCCTCATTGTTTCACTTTCTTCTTTACTAAAACCTCCAAAGCTTGTGGCTGTATTTTTTTCTTCAGTTTTTTCAGTTTGTTGTACTCTCCATGATTTCCCCATTCCCAACTGGGAGGTATTCCATGTAATCTCCAACACTTATCTTTAGTGTGTCGGGGTTTTCTTGCAATAGGTACACCACAAATCATCTCGGTTATCCTTCCCTCGCTTATCAACCTTTGATTTCAGGGCAAACCATTCTTGGTGATTTTGAGAATCTAGCATAATATTTCTACGACTCTCTTCACCCCAAACAGGGGATATAGTTTCTTCTAGGGATGATACTTCCTCCTTTCTCTAAATCTGGACTCACACTTGGTCAAACTCAGGATTTAGCCTTGCTAAAAAATCATAAACACGATCTTCTTCAATGAACTTCTTTAGGATAATTGCATCCCTAGGGTCTCTCACTTTAAAGACCCTACAGTGGTCTATAATTACATATATGTTATTGAGTATATTTCAATTGATTTATATTTATATATGTAACATTTATATATCCATTCTTTGTTTTTTAAACTTCCTTTATATGTAAGCCTTTTTCTAGTGACTCACAAGCCTATAATAACATTTACCATCACAAATATTTTTTTTTTCAACTTTTCATGTGTTGACTTGTGAACCCGACCCAACCCAATTGCCAGAGCTGCGGGTTGGGTTGGATTTGGGTTGAGTAATTTGAAATGACTGATAAGGAAATAGAATGTGTAGAGAAATAGAGGAATTTCATATATGAGAAAGTGTAGTACAATAGGATCTATTTATACATGAGTAATCACTAAAGTAATTAGTTAGAATCTGACTAACAGACTAACTAACTAGTAACTAACTTGTTATTAGACTCCTATACACTTACATCCCCCCTCAAACTATAGGATGGGAAACAACCGATAGTTTGGTACGAAATAAAGGAAACATAGTACTAGAGATGGACTTTGTTAAGATATCTGCAACTTGAGCTGAAGATGGAAGATGCTGGACACGTATCTTCTTCTGCAGAACAAGTTCTCTCACAAAATACAAATCAATCTCCATGTGCTTTGTCTTGGAATGCAACACTGGATTAGCTGCTAACAAAACAACACTAAGGTTATCACAGTGAACCAAAGGTACTGCAGTAGACTGAATATGTAACTCCTTTAGCAATGATTGAAGCCACAATATTTCTGTCACAGTAGCAGCCAAACTTCTAAATTCAGCTTCAGTACTAGATCTTGATACCGTAGGGTGCTTCTTAGATGACCAAGTGATAGGATTTTGACCAAGGTAGACACAAAAACATCTGATGTTGATTTTCTCTCATCAACATCCGATGCCCAATCCGAATCACAAAAAGCTACTAGAGGTAAAGAATCTGACTTCTTAAGTAGTAAACCATAAGAAATAGTGCCAAAAAGATATCTCAAAATACGTTTTACAGCCTTCCAATGATCAATCTTAGGACATTGCATGAATTGACACAGTTTATTCACACTATAGGAAATTTCAGGACGAGTGAGAGTAACATATTGTAGAGCTCCTACAACTGATCTGTATAAAACTGGATCTTCAAAGTCTGAACTCCCTATTTTACTGAACTTTTGACCAGCTACCATAGGGGTATGCATAGGTTTAGGATCTCCCATTTGTGCCTTCTGCAGAAGCTCCTTTATATATTTAGTTTGACTGAGATGCAAATCACCCTCTTCAGTATACTTGACCTGAACTCCTAAGAAAAAGTTAAGCAAACCAAGATCCTTTAGTGGGAAATGAGAATGTAATTTCTGAATGAGAGCAGCTATGGCACCTTTAGAAGTTCCTGTGATGATGATATCATCAACATATACAAGAACATACAAAATTGTAGATGAATCTTCCTTAATAAACAAAGATGAATCACATTTTGATGCCACAAACCCAAAAGAACAAAGAGTAGATGACAGCTTCTCAAACCAAGCCTTTGGTGCTTGTTTAAGACCATAAAGAGACTTATGTAGACGGCAAACTAGACTTTTATTAACATTCTCAAACCCAGGTGGTTGTGTCATGTACACTTCTTCTTGCAAAGTGCCATTAAGAAAGGCATTATTCACATCAACTTGATGAATATGCCAATTTTTAGACAATGCAATAGTTAAGATAGTTCTCACTGTAGCTGGTTTTATGACTGGACTAAAAGTCTCAGTAAAATCGAACCCAGGCCTTTGATTAAATCCCTTTGCAACCAAACGATCTTTATATTTCTGAATAGACCCATCTGGATTATTTTTAATCCTAAAAACCCATTTACAACTCACTGCATCTCTGTTTGAAGGTAAAGCAACTAAACTCCAAGTTTTATTCTTCATTAGAGCATCATACTCATCTTTCATAGCTGCATACCACTGTGGATCCTGAAGAGCAGCTTTGACACTCTTTGGTTCGGAAGGGACAGCAGACAACGAATCTGTACAGGTATAAATTTTGATTCTAGGCTTGCTGTGTCCAGTTTTGGACCTAGTAAGCATAGGATGCCTAACTGGATGCTCAACTGGTTGCTTTGAAGGTGATTTATTGGCAAGAAGAGGTGGTGGCAACCTGTTTATCAAGTATGCAGATGTAGAAATAGCATGATCCCAAAGAGTGAGTGGTAAAGAAGATTGAGCCATTAAAGACAAAGCAAACTCAGTAAGATGCCTATGCTTCCTCTCAGCAAGACCATTTTGCTGTGGAGTATGAGGACAACTAATTTGGTGAACAATACCACAATTAGTAAGTGTTTTAGAAATAGGAATGAACTCTCCACCACCATCTGATTGAAAAGCTAGAATTTTGGAATTAAATTGAGTTTCAACCAGATTTTTAAAACTTAGGAAAGCTGTATGAGCATCAGGTTTATTTTTCATTACATACAACCAAGTATATCTAGTGAAGGAGTCAATAAATACAATATAATACTTCCAGCCACTAGGAGAAACATATGGACTTGGTCCCCAAACATCTGAATGTACGAGCTGAAACGGTTTATTATAAGAATGAATTGAAGAAGGAAAAGGAAGTTTATGATGCTTCCCTAAACAACAATAATTACAAAAAGTAGTTTTATTACTTTTGTATGAGATATTACAACTTTTAAGAACAAGAGAAAGAATTGAATCAGATGGATGACCCAACCTTCTATGCCAAGTATCAATAGTAGTGGAAGAAACTACATTACAATGAAAGGAATTGTTAACATTCTGAACAAAAGAATTGTTACAAGTATTTGAAACATTATTACAAGTAGAAGACTTAGGACTAAAAGACAACTCATGAAAAGCGTAGAGACCATCTTTGAGGTGACCTTTAAGAAGAATCATCTTGGAATCCTGACATTTAACATAACAAACATCAGAATGGAATTCAAAAAAGACTTTATTGTCTTTGGCAAACTTAGACACACTAAGCAAATTCTTTTTCATAGAGGGAACATGCAACAAAGAAGAAAGAATAAGAGGCTTTGAAGGAAATTGTATTTCAGTCCTACCAATATGCTCAATGGAAAGAGGCTTACCATCTCCAATATAGACCTGATCACTAAAGTAATCACTAAAGTAATTAGTTAGAATCTGACTAACAGACTAACTAACTAGTAACTAACTTGTTATTAGACTCCTATACACTTACAATGACAACCCAACCCTCTTGCATATAGATGTGTCGGTTGGGTTGAAAATTTTCCCAAACTCAATCCGACCCAAACCATGCTCATCCCTAGGCTATATCCTTTGTCTATGCTTTTTGTTGGTAGTATAGGACTTGTCAACATCATTGATAATTAATAGGTTTCTCAACAAATTTGATATTTTATTTAACATATTACTGTTTCATTTCTCTAGTGATGGATGGGATAGAACAACCCAATTGGTTTCACTTGCTAGTTTGTTGCTTGATCCATATTATCGGACATTCAAAGGGTTTCAGGTAAGCACTTTGCATTAGTCATCCAATTGAATATTATATACCTTTCTTTAGTTTGATTTTAGAGTCAAATCGACACTTCAAATAAATTAGTTTGGTAGATCTGTGTTTGTTGTTATCTATATCAATGGTTGCTCTTTTTATTATGCTTCACTATTTTCTTTTGCTGTAGGCACTTGTTGAAAAAGACTGGCTAGCATTTGGTCATCCTTTTTCAGATCGTTTGGGATTGCCATATGTGTCTGGAACTGCTAATACACCTTCTGAGTTGTCTAGTTTTTATCCTACTGGAAGCCAACAATCACCAGCCATGCGCCCGTCATCAGGAACATTCAATTCTCAACCTCCGACATCCCATGCACAGACTTCAAACAATTACTCTCCAATATTTTTGCAGGTTTGTTCCTAGTGTATAGTAGGGGAAGATAAGCTTAATTGCTAATTTCTCTCGACCTAGTTTGGATATTTGAAAATACAAGAGAAAAAACATGGAGGGTCAAATAAATAATTATATTGCAACTTTACCATTTGACCCTATTACTAGTATGTGCAATTAATAAATGTGATTTCACATGCTGTTTAGGTCAAAAATATCATTTTAAACCCTAATGTTTACCTCAAACTCTGTTTTGGTCTCTAATGTTTTTGTTGTTCCATTTTGGTCCTTAATGTTTCCGAATAATTTCATTTTGGTCTCTAATTACTGAGTATGATCATATCTGAAGACAAATGAATCCCCACATGATCTTGTTATAGTTTCCCTTTTGCAGTGGGTGGATTGTGTTTCACAATTGCTACGGACATATCCTTTTGCTTTTGAGTTCTCCTCGGTATGTATCTCTCACAATGTTTGACTTCTGCACTGGTTATAGCTGAATAACTCTTGTATTTGATCTTTTGGTTGTATGGCTTTGTTTCTGATCTATTCCTGCTGGGGACTTGTATTGATGATTCAGGCTTTCCTGGTGGATTTCTTAGACTGTCTGCTTTCTTGCCGTTTCGGAAGCTTCTTATGCAATAGGTATTCCTTTTTGTAAGCATTTTTCTGTTATCTGGAATTTTCAGTTTTTTGCATGCATTTGCTTGATACTCACTTTGCATTTGAACATAGATGATTCTGGGGATTCAATTTGAACCTGTATCTCCTTTTTTCTGTCTTAGATGATGTTTTTCTTACACTACCTATTTCCCTAATTGCATCATAATAAGCAAAGTACTCATGATAATATAGTGCTTATTGACTCAAATTAGTAATCAGTAATTTCATTTTCCACTTCATATTGGTATCTTGAAGCAATTCACTGTCTAACTTCTTCCTTTAATTGAGTTATGCAAAACCTTAATGTACTATAATTTTTATTTGGAGGTATACATCTATATTCTATAGGCCACAAGGGAGCACAATAATTTTAGCTGGGGTATAATTAGTGCACTGTTTTTAAACTGGACCAGCCAGTGTAATTTGTCAGCCTACGAACCAGTGACTAACAAAATCTTGTCTGATGTTCTGAACTTCTTGAAGTTTAATGCCCTTAAACTGTTCAAATATGGGTTGGACTGCTGAACTGAATGCATTGGACCAAATCAACACTCTGAAATATAACGTAGGAATTTAAATAAACACTTCTTTAGCTGGGTTGGACACATGACTGGGTTAAACACTGCTTAATAAATTTACTATTAATTATGACATCATTAAATTTGCTCATTGGTCTAACCAGTTGAACACATGACTTTTGTTCTGTTGAATTTCATTGAATAAGTTCTGGATGATTCATTCTACAATGAAGCTTGCACACATATAAATATACTAGGAAAGCTCCTAATACATTTAATACTTAACTACTCAACCTTCTAATTAATACAGCTAACTATTACTGACCAACTAGCACTAATAAATAAAGATTGACATATTCTCATATTTCTCAACATGTTCTGATAGCTTTCTCGTTATATTTATAGACTTATTATGCATTGCTTTGTATTAGTTGTATATCGATTTTATTTCCTAGAGTAGAATAGAAACCTTGTGTATAGATTCATAGAGTTGTTTAACACAATATACAAGAAGTGTTCAAATTCTTTATGGTATCAGAGCTTTGCTGCCCTGAAGTGAGTATTTTCCTCCTTCTAGGGTTCCTGTATTTGAAGGGGGTTGAGCTTTTGCCTCCTCCCTTCACTATTCAAAACTTGGAGGTTGAGTTTTTTCCCTCCCAAGTTATCACTGCCCCCATTGGACAGTTTCCCACTGACTGACCGGCCTTTGACATCTTTCTGGTCACCGGACGCCATCGCCATGTGTTGCTGGTCAGTTCTGGACAGAGGACGTTGATTCCTCATTGTGTGCATCTCTGTGTCTTAATACTAATTGCTTCATCTTATGAATAATTTTGTATAAAATTATTATGCATTGATTTTATTTCCTAGAGTAAAATAGGAACCTTGTGTATAAATTCATAGCTTTGGCTAATGCAGTATCCAAGAATTATTTAAATTCTTCAACCCCTCTCTCCTTTATGTGAACAATGATAAAAGGCTTAGGTGATTCTTTATTAAATCAAATAGTAAGGCTGAAGTATGTAAATTGTAAAATGAGCATGAAGAAATTGCATGTGTTGTTTGTATTCATAGACATAATATAATGGTTTGATTGCATGTTCTTATTCAGCGAGAAAGAAAGGCAGCAATTGAATGTTTTTGAAGCTTGTGGATGTTTGTGGGCATACTTGGCTGAGTTGCGTACTTCTGAAAGTGGTTCTCATGTGCATTATAACCTCTTTTATGACCCATTAAAGCACAAAGGTGCTCTTTTGCCTCCTGCGGCAGCTTTAGCCCCAACTTTGTGGCCTCAATTCCATCTTCGTTGGGCTTGCGCTGAAGAATCACCTGCTGGAGAGATTGAAGCAGAATGTAGAAAGATGGCTTTGCAATACTCTGAGATGAGGAAGGTAGTGTGACATTCCTCCAGTTTATGATTAAGGCATTCTATCTAAAAGCCACTCTCTTTTTTCCCTTCAGTCGTGAAATGCAATTTACTCATTTTCTTCACACAGTATAATGCAGTACAAGATAATTATGTTTTTAATATTAAATTATGTGGTTGTATTCACTAATTAAAATTTTGGATTTTTTTTTTGGTTAAATTAAGATTGAGATTATTAGTAAAGCTGTTTGAGTCTTGGAGCCTGTTATTTCAAAATATTTTCTTAGTAGGATAGTAAGTTACAAGGACAGCTCAAAAAATTAGGGACATTATCCCTTCACTTATCATATATTGATATGGATTTGATTAGTTTAGTTCTTTTTTTTTTTTTTCTTTTTGGTTCTCGGTTCTTGTTCTGCATCACCTTGTCAGCTAGTCTTGGATACCTCTGTACTTTTTAATTTAATCAGCCCCCAACTAGTGTACTTTTCATGATAGTGATTTTCCTTTCCCAAATGAAATGAACTGTTGATCTGTCTGGTCTTTTCATTAATGTTGCAATTGTTTGTGTGTATGGGATGTGGTGTCAGGCTAAAGAAGTGGCCGAAAGGAGAGCCAAAGAAGCTACAAATGCAATGGAATTGTTGAAAGTAGAACTAAGAAATGAGAAGCAGCAGAGTATCTCTGCTATGAACATGGCCAAAAGGAAAATAAAAGAAAATGTAGTCATAAAGCGGGCAATTCAATCAATGGGGCGCAAGGTTAATTTCTCTAGCAATGATGACTTTATTGTGGACATTGAAATCAGCCCAGACGAAGCAGCACAAAACTTGACGTATTCTTCCTCCGGAAAACAATGCGACAATAAGGATTTGTCTGCTTCAGAGTCAGTTAGAGAAGATGATGATTATGCAGTCAATGTCGTTGCTCAAGTATGTGAAACTCTATGCCCCTTTCGTACCCCAGATGGACGCTGCATGTGGACAAATTCTGCTTGTGCTCAACAAGGAAGCCAGTTTGTTGGTCTAAAGGCAAATTTTGATGCCCTTGACCAACTGTTAATTAATGATGATTATTTCAAGCCTGAGTGAACAAAGAAAATTTTGGTTTTCTTCTGTAGTGATATGAGAGTAGTCCAGAGTTTCTCTGAGAAATTCCATCAGATACCAAATGAGAAGAACAAGACCTTGGGTTTTTTTACTGGGTCTCGGGAACTGTACAGGCTATATAGAGTTAAGACCATCTTAGTGCAGACTTTTCTAATAAGCTTGGGAAAGAAAGCTCAAACAGATGCATAGGGCATCATGTGCATCATGGTGGTTCAGTGTTGTATAATTGTATTGTATATCGTTAGGTGACCTTCGAGAGGTTGTTGTAGATAATAAGATCATCTTTCTTAGATTGTATATTCACATTTGTTTAAAGTGATCAATGTGTGTAGCGGAAGGTGTTTGTTGCTAAATCATGTAAGCTGCAATGCAACGCCCCATTTGTCCCCAAGGAATAGAGATGGTCGCGGATAAGGTATGGGTAGGGTATTAAGATTCTCGGATCCAGATCCGAATGAGCGTGTATCAATATAATCTACATTCCCATATCCGATGGGTAGTCTAATCCCCATACCTGATTGAGTTGATGCTTGATTGCCTAGATTTACAAGCTTGTAAACTCTAGTAAGATTTACAAGCATGCTCCTTAACATCCACAATATATATAGGGTATTTCTAACATGTGCCATAAGGACACATGTTAAGGTTTTTTTTTGATTGATCAAGTGAGTTTTTAAACATTAAAAATTATCTTTTAAATGAATTTTCGTAGATTTCAAGATATAAGATGCTTTACTAACTAATCAGAAGAAACTTTAAAATGTACCCTGAGGGCACATGTTAGATAAATCCATATATATATATATATATATCAAAGTATGCAAAGCCATTCAACCAATTATATAAAAATAAGGGTAAATTCCACTTTGGTACCCTGTTCTTTCAAAAATGTCATTTTGATACCCTGTTCTTTCAAAAGTGACACTTTGGTATCATGTTCTTTGGACCAAGTGACACTTTGGTACCCTGTTCTTTCACTATTTTTTACTCTATTCTATCTTTTTTAAGGTACCAAAGTGTCACTTGGTTTAAAGAACAGGGTACCAAAATGTCACTTTTAAAAGAACTGGGTACCAAAATGACATTTTTTAAAGAACAGGGTACCAAAGTGTCACTTTTGAAAGAACGGAGTACCAAAGTGGAATTGGTCCATAGAACAGGGTACCAAAGTGGAATTTACCTTAAAAATAATATGCAATTCAACACTTACATACTTATTATTTTTATATATACTTGGTTATACAGTAATTACATAACAATGGAAGTCATTAACCAAGTCCCCAACATCATGAAACCAAAGAAAACGAACAGTTCTGTAGTTTGTTGTGGCTTTTGCAGAGGTGAAATGAGCATCTTGCCATGAGAAACCTGGCGGCGAGTGATGGATGGTCGAGGCAAACTGTCTGAAATCTGAGTATTCTATAGATTTTCCAAAAATTCATATTTTTCTTCTTGTTCATCCATAGTTCATCACGTGTTCTTATGCCTTAATTGCCTAGATTACACTACCAATGTTTCCCACACAAAAACACCTAAAAATTCAGGCAAAAAAAAAAACCCCAAAAATTAACCACATTATTGGGGTTCTCAATGTACATTTTTAGGGGTGTTCACGGGCTGGGTTGGGTTGGGTTTAAGGCGGGTTGTTTCGGACTCATTAATTTATTTGGCGGGTTGGGTTGGGTTGGCTAAAGAAAATAATTGAGTCAACCCAAATCAACCCAAACCAAACAGTGGCGGGTTGGTTTGGGTTGGGTTGGCGGGTTGGCCCATACTAGTTTTTTTTATTTTTTATATATTTATTTTATAAAAAATTTGGTCTCTCTTAAATTTTTTTTTTTAATTTGGTCCTTCACAATTTGTTTTTTATGTACTAAATTGAGAATAAAAATTTATTAATTGACCAAATTGTAAAAATAATATTATTTGTGATATTAAAATAGAATTTTAACTAAATAAAAATTAATTTTAATTTTTATTTAATATTTTTGCGGGTCGGCGGGTTGGTTTGGGTTGAGCAGGCTCAAAATCTTGAAACCCGCAGCCCAACCCAAACCAACTCAAACTAGTGGGTTGGGTTGGTTTTAGCGGGTTGGCGGGTTAGCCCAACCCAATGAACACCCCTATACATTTTTATCAATTCATCCTTTAAATTATGCATCAAGAACACACCTCTATACATGATCAAATTTTCAACACCCGACCCCAAGCATATGGAACATGACCTTAAATTTGAAACTTAGCTCTTTCACATAGTTTTCAGCCCTCCAAGTTCAAATTTAAAGTCAGTTTTTACATGAAAACATTCAATCAATATCCACCATGAGAGCTTTCAAGCTCTCTCTCACTAGAATCTTGCATGTACACTAAAACAATCATCAACATATCAACCAAGCTCAATTATTACACAAAACTTGCAAGCTAATCACGAGTCCACTATAGAGAGGAACATCCAATGTTGGAGAAATGAGACAGAGACAAGATATCATGGAGAAGGGGGAGCATCCTACATTAAATAAAGAAGCTTTATGGTGGTGATTCCTCCTCCTCTATACTTTCTCTCTCTAAGGGTTTGTTTGGATTCATGTAAGGGGAGAGAAGGAAAGAGATTGGAAGGGGAGAGGAGGGAAGCTCTTCTCCTTGTTTAGGAAAGTAGCTCTTCCTCCAAAATACCCCAATTTAAGGTATTTGTAATTTGTGAAGGAAGGAGGAGGAGGGATTAACTTTTAATTTCTCATTCTCTTCCCCTCCAATTTCCAAGTTTCCAAACATGGGGAAGAGGTCCCCAACCTCTCCCCTCCTCCTCCCTTCTCCCTCAATATTCTCAATCTAAACAAACCCTAAAAGTTGTAGCTTTTCACTCTAAAACCCCATATGAGCTCCTCCAAATGCCCATAGTGGAACTACTTCTACTTTTTTCAATTTGACAAAGCCTTGGAGAAAATAGCACCAACGTAACATGCCTCCGATACTAATCAAGGAAAATGGAGCTCTAGGATCCGACTGACAAAATAAACTTTAACAACGGAAGTTACTAACCTATAAGTTTTTTGTCATAAACTCTCCTCTACATGTGACTCACTTGTATCTATAGGACTCCTTGATGTAACTAGAATATGCTAAGTGGTGAGTATTATTCATAATGGAATAAGCTAATAAAATCTTGTGTATTTATAGGAAGAGAGAATTCAAAGTGTTAAACTAAATGTAGGACATAATAAATTGTTTTGCGCCACAACGCATGCCCATTGCATAATGCATCATCAAGCTTGCGCCATGATGGCGCACGTATTATGTTGCAGGTGTGTGCCGTGACCCACACCGCCTTCAAGGTCATGTGTGGGGTGCATTTAATCTTCGATTGAAGTTGTTTTAGTGTCGCTTTCTTTCTTTTTTTGAGATTTTCTTAACAAGTCAACTCATAACCCAATCAAACTTCCCCATAAACATATATGAACACTAATAGCCAACCTTCCAATATTTAAATAAACTATAAAATCAACAATTATTTGAATGAATATTTAGTAGTAACAAGAAAATCTATTTTCTCTTTTTCTAGAATTTAGGCAAGTTTAAAAAGAAATAAATCAAAAACCTCTATTTAAAAAAAAATATAAAAACTTGACCACTAACGATCAAAATAATGCTAAAAACTTATCTCAACTTGATCATAATAACGTAAACTCTTTTTGTTTGCTTTTCAATAGAGAAATTATTAAATAAAAAAATGGCAAGACTTCAAATTGGTCCCAAATGTATGGGATAGATTTCAAATTGATCTTAAAATTAAATGTTTCATTTGTTGTATTACACATTTCTATAAGTTCTCAAATTGATTGCAAACTAATGAATGTAGTCATATCTCTCTCATTTTAAGTTAAACTGCGACAAATATTAAAAGTTATAAGCTTCTTTTAACTAGTACTTTCTCTATTCAGTTGGATTCGTCAACAAAATAAGATAAAATGGTGTCCCCAAAATGAGGCACTCATTTCACAGTCAAACAAGTGAAGTTGGTCGTATCTCTGTCGTTTCTAGTATAAATGCAATGGTTCAAAACTAAGTGTTTATTCTTGAAGAGTCATTTCTCTGCTCAATTGATATCATTAGCAAATGAGGTCAAAATGTGTCCTAAAAGTAGGTTTAGGACTATGCTTTCATGCTTTTTCAATATTAGTCCCAAATCTACTTTTGGGGTGGCAATTTAAGCTCGTTTGTTGATGGTTTTAACTAGACAAAAAAAAAATCTTCAAGATTTAATACATAATTTCAAAATTGTCACATTCAAACTTGAAACGAGAAATATGACCAATCTTACTTGTTTGATCAAAAAACAAGTAACTCATTTTCGGAATTCGATTTGCCTTTGTTGACTACCCCAACTTGAGAGAGAAATGACCGGTCAAAAAAGCAACATGTAGTTTTAGACCCATCATAGTTGAACATGAAACGAGAGAGACATAAGAACTTTAGTAGTTTGAAATTAATAAGAGAAATTTAAGCCCAAAACAAAATTACATCACTTAAATAGTTGGACTCACATGTTGACACTGTCGATACCAATTATAAACTTAATTCTTAAACCAGTTTCATTTCTATGAACTTTTTTCAATAAGCCTTGCATGACTGGTTTGATCTTCTTAGCTCGAGCTTATATTTGAGCTTTTACGGGCATGTATAAAAATATCGTCATGAATTTTAAGTTGGTCCATATAAGTGTTTTTCTATACAGCATGCACTTATCTACTAATCATATATGATATATATACATATGGCTAATCGCACATGACACCTACATGAGTTGTTCAAGACTTAACTTTATCCTCTTTTTATAAGGGACAAATGATGTATATATATATTTGACTAGTTGCCTTCTCACTTATGGGCAAGTCACATTTAATGCTATGATTTCTAGTGTGATCCTCGGGGATAGATCCCTTAAATCACGGTATACTATCTATCTACTGCCAAAGCAACTCTACCAATGATACAATACAATTCGTCCCTGAGCGAGTCTCATTTATTGTATTTATTTATCTTGTCAAAGTTCACCGAAAAACTACTTTTATAATCAGAAAATTTTTCACTAACATCTCTTAGGATTTTCTCCTAATGCATGTGTCAAGTTACTATCACCGATATACCTTTTACCACTAAATGCTATTCACTTTTTCTCCCTATATATATGTGTGATCCTAAACCCTAATACAAATAATGTTATTCTGATATCTCATACACCTCTTTCACCTAGAGCTAATTAAGCTAATTTTATCATCGAAGTAGATTCACAGAGAATCATTCTGGTGCATCTTTCTTATAAAAACTTCTCCAAGTTCAAGGCCTTTCTCACCATCCACAAGGGAAACTAAGGTATGGCTTACTTTTGTATTTTCATTATAGAAGAGACATCATAACTTTTATAATGATCCAAACTAATATTTGTTCTAAAAAGAAAAAGTAAACAACAATGATTTGAATACTTTATATTTTAGACTATAAAATTAAAAATAATATAGTCCAAACACATCATAAGAGAAGAGCTTGTACATAAATCTATTTTGGTGTTAATAAGAATACTTTAATTCATATTTTATAACATTGACTTATTTTTGTATAAAAGTGAACTTTAATTTCCACAATAGTAAACACTTTCCCACCAGTAAATTGCAGTTTTGGTTGGGTCAGGAAATATTTGAAATTACTTTAATTTTAATAATGTTTTCACTTTTCCATCAGTTGCTTTGGGTTGAATTTAAAGAGAATTTCAATTTAACTTCTATATCTATTTGCAAGTTGGGTTGAATTGGTTCTTGTTTTTTTTTTTTGTCATTCAACCTGAACTAACCCAATCTGCATGCAAATTGGTTCGAGTTGAGAATTTAAAAAAATAATATTGAAAAGCTTAAAAATTTTAGACATAGTAAACTCTTTATATATAAGGAAAAATTATAAGAGTGAAAGATAATGCATATTAGGTCAAAGTATATATTAGATTCCATATCTGTTGCTCAGTTCCTAATTTCGTCTCGTATCTTTTTTTTTGTTGTACTTTTGGTCTCATATTTTTGAGTCAGTTCCCAATTTCGTTTCATATGTTTTTTGTTGCACTTTTAGTCCAATATCTTTGGGTCATATGTAGAAGTGGTCTCATATCTTTGTAAAAGGATCAGCTAACGATTGATCATTTTGCCAAAATATGGGACCAATTCTACAACTTGACCAAATGATATGAGACCAAAAAATGATATGGGATCAAATTAGGACCTTTTGCAAAGCTATGAGACAAAAAATGCAACAAAAAGGATACAAGACTAAATGGAGAATTGAACAAAAGATATAAGACCAAAATTGTACTTTAACCTACATACTATTTTACCTCCAAAATTGATTTTGCATCATATCTCATACTCTCTAAAATATCTTGACATTAATAAAAACAAACTATTTGACACTAAACTATTTCAATAAGGCTACAATATCATCTGATCTTGCTAAGCTAAGAGAATTTGAGAGTAAAATTGAGAAAATGAAGAATTTCTTATTGAAGATAGAAGAGTACAATACAGCTTATATAGAGAAGGTGAGAACAAAAATTAGTTACAATAGAACTACTAGTTAAACGACTACAAGCTAAGTAACTAAACTTGGGACTAAGTAACTAAATGCAAAAACTAATTGTGCAGAGCTGGTGCTGAGCTATCAATACACCTGTCATCCCCCCTCAAGCAGATGATCCTTATCAGCAATGTGTAGAAAAGATCTGAAAGTAAGGAAAAACTGCTTCGATAATGGTTTTGTAAATCCATATGCTACCTGTTCTGTTAAAGGAATATGTAAGACTGAAATCTCACCTGCAATTACCTTGTCTCTTACAAAATGAATGTCCAATTCTACATGTTTTGTTCTTGCATGTAGAATCAGATTTCTAGTCATATGCACAACACTTATATTGTCACAGTAGACAATAGGAGAGGAAGAAAGAGATACACTCAATTCTGATAAAAGAGACTTGATCCACAGAATTTCTGCTACAATTGCAACCAAGCTTCTTTACTCAGCTTATGTTCTGCTCCTAGATATAACATGTTGCTTCATTGAAGACCAACTCACAAGATTACCTCCAAAATAAACACAAAAACCAGAGGTGCGTCTTTGATCATCTAAATCAGAAGCCCAATCTGCATTAGAATAGGCTATCAAATCTAGAGTTGTTAGTTTGTGAAATATGAGACCATATGATGTTGTAGCTTTCAGATATCTGAGTAAACTCTTGGCAACTTGCCAATATGTCATAGTTGGGGATGTCATGAACTGGCAAACTTTATTTACAGCATAGCAAATATCTGGTCGAGTCACACCAAGATATTGTAATCCTCCTACAATTGTCTATAAAATTTATGATCTGAAAAAGGAGCACCCTGATCCTTAGACAATTTAGGAATTGTGGACATTGGTGTAACACAAGGACTGGCCTCTACCATTCCAGCTTTCTCTAGTAGTTCATGAATATATTTCGCCTTAGACAAAACAATGGAGCCATCTACTTGCTTAATAACTTATATTTCCAAGAAATAATTCAATTGACCCAAATCTTTCAAAGAGAATGTAGCATTAATCTGAGAAATAAGTTGCTTCACTGTACTGAATCTAAACATGTAATCAATATATCATCAACATACACTAAAACATAAAGAGAGTGTCCTGATGAGGTTCTGATGAAGAGGGATTTATCACACTTGCTAAACTGAAAACCCATAGATAACAAAAGAGAAGATAATCTCTCAAACCAAGCTCTTGGAGCTTGTTTGAGACCATATAGTGACCTGTTCATCTTGCACACCAAGGCCTTGATTTATTGACCAGTTGTTAGCTAAGGCAAGAGAGAGAATGACATGCACAGTAGTTGATTTCACAACAGGGTTGTATGTTTCCTGAAAATCTGTACCCTCTCTTTTAATTTATGGAATCCTTTTGCTACTAACCTAGCCTTGTACATTTCTATGGTACCATCTGGGTTTTCTTTAACTCTAAATACCCATTTACACCCTATAGCTTTCCTATTAGCAGGCAAAGACATTATAGTCCAAGTATTATTTCTATTTAAAGTTTGAATATCATCCCTCATAGCTTTATTCCAATTGGGATCAGCTATAGCAGAAGTAATAACAGTTCAGGGAATGGTATGTGTGAGAAAAACTTTATGTTTGAATATGCCATTTTGGCTTCTAGTAACCATGCCAGGTATAGGTAGAGAAGAATGAGAAGCAGTAGGTGTGATAGTAGGATTTGAAGGTGTTGAATTTGAGTTTGTGGGATGTATTTGTGTTGGAGATCTAGGAGTTGAGGAATGGGAAGTAGATGAAGAAGTTAATGGAATTGAAGAATGAGTAGAAGAATGAGTTAACGAATTTAAGGATGAAGACTGTGTGTTTGGAGATATGGTAGAAACATTGGGTTGATGACTAGAAGAAAATTTGGGAAGTAGGGGGTTTTGACAGTAAAGGAGGTTGAGTGTTTGAAGATGGTAGTTTAGGAAGAGGATGAGTAAAAGGAAATAGTTTCATCAAAGATGACATCACTGGCTATATAAACTCTGCCAGTATGATAGTCTAGACACTTATAGCCTCTATGATTAGGACTGTACCCAATAAAAATGCAAGCCACAGTTCTAAATTGCAATTTATTTTTATTATATGGGCGAATGAAAGGAAAGCAGTCACTTCCAAAAGTTCTTAGAGACTAATAATCTGGTTTCTTACTATAATTTAGAACAACAATAGGTAAGAGATTTATCAAATGCACAGCTGTAGAAAATGCATCAGACCAATAAACCATTGGTAAGCCCCATTTAATAAGCAAACAATGTAAGCCCCATTTCAGTAGTATACTGATGTTTTCTCTCTGCCAAATCATTTTGCTCATGAAAATATGGACAACTGAATCTATGAGTAATTCCTTTCTGCCTTAAGTAATTAGAAGGAAAGCAGGCACTTCCAAAAGTTCTTAGAAACAAATAATTTGGTTTCTTACTGAATAGACATTCAAAGGGAGACTTAGAATTTAGAACAACACTAGGAAAGAGAGTTATCAAATGAACACCTGTAGAAAATGCATCAGACCAATAAACCATTGGTAAGCCTCATTCAATAGGCACACAATGTAAGCCCCATTTCAGTAATATTATGATGTTTTCTCTCTGCCAAACCATTTTGCTCATGCAAATATGTACAACTGATTCTATGAGTAATTCCTTTCTGCCTTAAGTAATTAGATAGTGATCTAAACTCACCACCCCAGTCTGATTGCACTGCTAAAATCGTCCTTTGAAGTTTCAATTCTACAGAAGACTTAAAATCAATAAAAGCTTGTATTACATTAAATTTTTGTTTTAATAAGTACATCGAACAAAAACGAGTGCAGGCATCAGTGAAGTGAACATAGTATCTAAAACCTGAAGTAGAAATAACAGGTGCAGGACTCCAGAGATCCGTGTGAATCAATTCAAGAGGATGATTATAAATTGTTGTTGAAGAAGGAGATGTAGATTTATGAAATTTGCCATAGCAACAGGCTTTGCAAATAGAAAAAACTCTTTTTATTTATGGCACCAATATTACATTCATGTAGTACATTAGTGTCAACCTTATGCGCTGGATGTCATAATCTATTGTGCCAAAGAGTAAAAGCATCACTATTACAATCAGAATGCTAAGATACAAGAGCAAACGAATTAGAGAACTCATTAGACTTATGAAACTTCATATGGTCAAGAACCTATAAGCCATGTCTAATAGTGCCTTACAAAAGAAGCCTGTGAGTACCCTGCTGCTTCACCAGAAAATAATCAAGAATGAAAACAAAGTAAGCATTATTGTCTTTTGAGATGGTCAATGTTGACTAGAACATCCCAAAATTTTTTTAAAGTTTTCATTTTAGTCCTTAGATAATATGTATCTAGGGACCTATTTGTAATTTTTTGTAAATTTTTTGGGGTCAATATGTAATTTTTGCAAAATTTGTTATAGTTAAAATTACAAAATAGCTCCAAAGGGTACCAAAGTGTTAATGGAAAATACCACATTGTACCAAAGTGTCAGGTTTCAAACCACAGGGTACCAAAGTGAAATAGGGTCAAATCACAGGGTACCAAAGTGTAATTTACCCAAAACTATATATAATTCATACAAAAACAATATACATGTTGGTCCCTCTTCCAGTATATATATGGGTTATACTTTTGGTAGTGCACCAATTGAAGAACAAAATTCACAAAAATACATAATTCAGATCCAAAAAGTATACATTTTGGTCCCCTCTACTATATATATCGGTAATATTTTTTGTACTACAAAAAGTTAAAAGTACAGTTAAAAAACAATAATGAGAAAAAATATATGATCTAGTCCCCAAAAATTACATTTTGGTCCTTCACTCACACCTTCAACCATCAATATCATACAGCCAATCCAACCTCTGTTATCAAATTTTCCAATAACAAAAATTTCGAGATAATTTCAATATCATTTCATTCTACTAAAGTCAATCCAAACACCAAAATAACATTCCAATATCCTCCGATATCTTTTACCATTTTCACCCTATACAACTTTAAAATACTAATACAATTATTTTAACCAACCACAATCATTACATTTCCTTTATAATAATTTCACATCTCAATTTCACCAATATCTCTGAAAATTCCCAAACACTGTTTTATCATAAATCTCCAATACCATACAACTTCAATATCTCTCAAATACCATACTTAACCCCTCCAATATCATCTTTATCAAAAAAAAAAAAAAAACCCTCCGATATCATACCATCAATCCAAACGCACTCTGCTAAAAAAAAAAAAAAAACTAGCTAGGCAAAAGACCTTTTGGTGTCCCTAACGTTTGAGGTCAGTTTCAGTTATATCCCCAATGTTTGTTTTGTGTAAGTAATGTCCCCAACGTTTCACATTATTGTCAATTATACCCTAACCTCATTTTTGGGGCCAAAGTCCTCTCTTGGTCCCACAAGTTTGATCAAAGTTCCGTTTTGGTCCCTCAAGTCTCTGGCGAACTTTTCGGCGAGATACATGGCGACTCCGACGAGTACGAAAACTCCTAATCCAAAATTTTTTGACCTCCTGAGTTTAATGACGACCTCCATTTTGCTTAAAAGTGACTGACAAGCCTTCGAAAAATTACATAGTAGACAAAAATCATATTTCCGGTCATTTGTTTGCAAAATACATGTTTCCATTGAACTCAGGAGATCAAAAACCCTTGAATTAGGAGTTTTCGTAGTCGTCGGGGTCGCCGTTTATCTCGCCGGATAGTTCGCCGAAAACTTGAGGGACCAAAACGGAATTTTGAGCAAACATGAGGGATCAAAATAGAACTTTGGCCCAAAAAAATTGAGGTTAGGGTATAATTGACAAAAATGTGAAACGTTGGGGGCATAACTGACACAAAACAAACGTTGAGGGTATAACTGAAACTGACCCAAAACATTAAGGGCACCAACTGGTCTTTTGCGCAAAGAAAAAAAAAAACTAACGTGAAACTAGTCAATATGATTGTTAGAATTAAATATCGATCAAACAAAAGCTTGAACGTTGAAACCGTATCACGTAGTATTTTGAGGCATCTCGCGCCTAGCAATAATGAATGAACCTTTGTTTCAACAAAGTTTGGTCGTTTAATCAGTGCATTTGAACAATTCCACATGCAAATGTTCAAGCCATGGTGGGTTTCAATATAGACATCTATCCTCCTTTATAAGAAGTGAACCCAAACTTTCAGGGAACCTTCCCTTTCATATGGAGCTAACATATGCCCTCCAATTAATACCAAAGTGACCCTTGGCAAGTCATATTAATATTAAATTTTAAATCGTTTGCATTACTGTATATTTCATCTGATCTGTAATGTTTATGACTCATAAATAAAATAAGATTATATAAATTATTGAATATCTAATGCTATCATGATAAAATTTGACCCAATATTTTATAATGACTCTAATAAATTAATGAAGTATGGATACTCATATATAATTTTTTGATTTTAAAATAGACAAAATTATAAATAAAGTACTTTATGCAAATATATCTAAAGTTTGTGTGCTTCGGCGATATCTTATAATAAGTGAAGAGACAAAAGTCTACTCATATTCTTTGTTCATTCGAAAGATGTGATGAACCAGGATTTGGCCGGGGGTCGTTTCCCGGTTCGCTGCAAGATTTTCCTGCAAGACAATGAACCACAGGGGGTTCCCCCTGTGATCCACCTCCGAAGCTTAAGTTAGTAAGAGTATGAGCTAACATGAGTAGCGTGTGAGTAATGAGTTACGTACCTTTCATAGGGTTACCACCTTGTATTTATAGGCTTATTGAGGAGAGTCCCCCAACAAACCAACTTCCTTGATTGTAGCAGAGATATTTTGAGTGATATGGGAGGTGAATCATTGGGCCAAGGGCCTCTTCTGCCAATTGGGCCTCCTAATTATTGGGCCTATTATCAAGATGTATAAATAACCAAAGGGTCAATCTATTTAGTCCCGTATATTTTTTATTATACTTTTAGTCTTATATCTTTTTATTCAGTTATCAATTTGGTTTCATGTCTTTTTTATTATAGATTTGGTCCTATATTCTTACTAAAGATCCCACATTTAGTCTCATCCTTGGGACTAATAGTAGAATATTTTACAAAGATACGAAATCAATTTTGTAACTCTGACCAAAAGATATAAAACCGAATATGTAACCAAAAGGATATGAGATCAAATTGAGACATAAACAAAATATATGAGACTAAAAATACAACAAAAAATATGCATGATCAAATTGAAATCTGAAGAAAAGATATGAAAGAAAAATTACACTTTAACTTAGATTTTAATCTAGAGTTTTTCTCTATCAAAGCCTTAATGCATGGGAGTTGGTATATATGCTACTATATATACATATATTGATGCATATTGTTTTGGTGGATATTTTGTTGGCTGGCCATGCGTCGTGTTCTTTAATTTGGATCTTTGGGGTGGTCTCTTGCTTTTCTTTTTCAGAAATTTGTGCAATCTTCAAAGTCATATAAATCCCATCCCAAAATTATGGGTTTTGGATTTTATGCGGCTTTGTAGCACTGTTAAACGGGCCGGCCCGGCCCGGCCCGCCCCGGCCCGTTACGGGCCACGGGCTAAACGGGCCGGGCCGTTTAGGCCCGTTTTTAAACGGGCCAAATTTTTTAAACCCAAGCCCGCCCATTTAGAGGGCGGGCCGGCCCGCGGGCCTAAACATTTTTACATGCAAATTTTTTAAAAAAATGTAAACGGGCCTAAACGGGCCGGACCGTTTAGTCCCATTTAGCGGGCGGGCCGGGCCGGCCCGCGGGCCTAAGCCCGTTTTGACAGTGCTACGGCTTTGCTTTAAGCCAACATATATATATATATATATCTATCATTTATCTATCTATCTATACTATTTATATGTATCAGAAATATTTTAGTTGGTAAAAATTATTTTGAGTAAATTAATAATTTGATCCCTAAAAAATTACTAAGCTGACAACATAGTCCCTAAAATATTAAAGTGTACTGTTTAGTCCTTGAAAGATCAAAACGATATACTTTTTAGTTCTTGAAAAATTAAAAGGTGTACTATTAAGTCCATAAAAATGACAAATTAGTATATCATTTTGATCTATCAGGGACTAAACTGTACATTTCAATCTTTCAGGGACTGAGTTGTCAGTTCGGTAATCTTTCAAGGACCAAATTATTAATTTACTCAAATTAATTTTATTATAAAATATTAAAAGAGGAAAAATAGTGAAAGGAGTTAATTAAGTAACATCCCACTACTTTTCTTTGGCCAAAACAAAAAAAAATTCACTACTTCAAATAAAACATTATTATCAAAATAAAATAAAAAAACAATATATTATAAAAATTAAGTTTTTATTAAAAATATAATAAAATATTTTTTTAATTTTAAAATTTTAATAATTATCAAATTTAAATTGATCTCTGTATATTCGTTAGGGCATGCAAAGCATACTTATATATATATATATTTAATGCAACACATATAGAATTTTTAATGGTGGATGTTATAAGTTCTTTTTTTTTTCAAAGAAAAATTATACTTTGGTATCCTAAGGTATGGGCCGATTTTACTTTGCGATAATTATTTGATTTTAAATCTGACTAATAATCATTGACCCCAAGGAAGATTAATGATTTAATATAGACAAAAGTATGGTACCCCCAACGTATGGGGTAATTTTCAGGTATATCCCAAACGTTATCTTTTTGTCAATTATACCCCCAACGTTCTACATTATTTAAGTCAACTATACCCCAATTCTTAACTAATTACAGAATAGTCCAGAATTTTTGTCGACTTTAACAAAGAGGTCCTTAGAAGCCATTAACAATCCCTCCTTCTCTAACCCTAAAACATCACCATACACCACATTCCATTGTCGCCGTCCACTCTGTCCTCGTTTCCGTCGACATATAGTCCTTCTCGTCATCGTCCTCAACTTCTTGGTCTCCCCTAAATTACGTTGTTCTCATCTCTTTTCCTTCTCTTACAACTGCCTCTCTCACCCATCTTCTCTATTTTACCTCTCTCTCCAAAGGGGTTTTGAAGATATTTTACTTCTCAATTTCAATGACCACAACAGCACCACCACCAGAGATTGTGTGTTCACGTCGGGAGCCAGAGTTGGGGTATAATTGACTCAAATGTGAAACGTTGGATGTATAACTGACAAAAAAAATGTTGGAGTATAACTTAAAATGACCTCATACGTTGGGGGAACCAACATTACTTTTGCATATATGCATGACAATACTATATACATAGTAGTTGACTAATACATTGTTGACCACAATTATATATACCACAAAATCTATATTTGTTACCCAATTATTATTATTATTATTATTATTATTATTATTATTATTATTATTATTATTATTATTATTATTATTATTATTATAAGTCATTTGATTTAAAGTGAGTAACAAAAGTTCAAACAAACATGCCCTTAACCTTATTCAGATAACAAACTCTCTGGAACAATTTAAAAAAAGCTTGGTTACAATTAGGAAGGTGTTGTAAATAATTTGATAGATGTCTTTGATGGATGTCCTTAGAATTCCCAAAAACCTTCAAATCAATGACAATTTCATAACCCCTAATTGATGAGAAATAATTCTATTGAATAGAATGGATGTACATGCTTGATGCTCATAGATGTTGGTTGTTCTATGTAACCCTATAAATAGAGGGTATGTGTAGTAGTTGAGGTACTCCAAAATTATTGATCAATAGCATACATCTCTCACTTTGTCTTGATCTTTTCTCTCTTCTCCTACATTCTCTTCTTCTCTTTATTCATAGTTTTATAATAGAAGGATGATTTATTGATAAAAAAAGGCCGAAGTCTCAAAATGGCCCCTTATATATATAGGGTAGATTTTAAATTGATCTTGTATCTTTCATTTGTTTCAGATTGATCCTACATATTTCCATAATATTTCAAATTAGTCTAAAAATGTTGAATGTAGTCATATATCCCTCTCATATTTCAAACTCAAATGTGACGAATTTAAAGCTATGAATTTCTTTTGACGAGTACTCTGAGACCATAGAAAAATGAGTTGAAATCGCGTTCCAAAAGTGAGTTAACTCATTTCATGGTGAAACAAGTGAAGTTGGTCATATCTCGTCTGGTTTCAGATGAGTCGAAACTATGTCCTAACTTTTGAAAAGTTCTTTCTCTACCCAGATAAGATCGCTAGTAATTAATGAAGTCAAATTGTGTCTCGAAAATAGATTTGGGACCTTTTTGAAATATCATGAAATTATGTAGGACTAATATAAATTAAAAAAATGAATGGCCAATTTAAAATTTACACCAATTTGAGACTTTGGCCGTAAAGAAAAATAATGTCCAAATTGTGAAAGGCGTGCAAATCTAGGAAAGTAACAAAGAGAAGGAGGAAGGATTTGGGTTGTTTCCAATCTTTCATTTATGCTTATTAATGGAATGGAGGACATGCCATCTTTTCGTTGTCCTTCTCATTTAGCCATTTGAAATGGGTCAAACACTTTCATGTTACAAATACACAAGACAACACAATGTGCCAGGATGCAAGAATAGAACATGATTGAGATGGACTTTCACATATCAGCCATAAAATGGAGAAGACTTGCCGGTGCGTACATGATGGGGTTGTGTCCCTCTTAAAAAATTACTAAGCTGACAACATAGTCCCTAAAATATTAAAATGTACTGTTTAGTCCTTGAAAGATCAAAACGATATACTTTTTAGTTCTTGAAAATTTAAAACGATGTACTATTAAGTCCATAAAAATGACAAATTAGTATATCATTTTGATCTATCAGGGACACAACCCCATCATGTACGCACCGGCAAGTCTTTTGGATTTACATAGTTTAAATGTACTATGTGAATCCAAAATGCAAAAACACTCTTTTGATCCTCAAATTTTATATCAATTGTTAATTTTCTCTCCAATATTTTTTTGCGGTCAATTTCGTCCCTAATATTTCTCGTTTTAGTCAATTTTATCTTTTGACTAACTTCTTTCAATAAATTAAAGACAAACTTCATAAGGTTTTTAATCTAAGTTAGGATTTGTGTTTCTTTTTCTATCAATTATTTATTACATGTCATTAGCCACAAAGTTTGTCGTTAATATTTAGTTAAAGTAAAATCAAAGGATAAAATTGACCAAAATATGAAATATTGAAGATAAAATTGATCGCAAAGAAAAGTTGCAGACAAAATTGATAGTTGGTGTAAAATCTGGAGAGCAAAATAATGCTTTTGCCATCTAAAAAAATAGGTAAAAAAGTATGCATTTTAGCTTTCATATTTGTTCGACCAAAAAAAAAGTTTTCATATTTGTATTTTTTTAATTATTTTTAATTTGTTGTCGCTATTTTTGAGGTAACTAGGGATCACAGTTTGAAGGAAGACAAGCCCCTTGGACTTGACCAGGACCTGAATACACAAAAAACCAATACAATGGAAGATACTAACATGGATGCCTTTGGTAGAAACTCTACTCAATCAAGGCTCTCCTTTATATGTTGAAATTATGAAAAGAAAAAGACTGTACCAAACAGTGAACTTTACTTATCAGAGATAAAGTCAAATTTTCACAACTGATGTGTGGGATTAATAAATTAGAGGAGAGATAAAATAAACAATGTGGGTTCTCCCAAAGCGAAGCTTTCTATCCAAATGAATGGAATGAGAAAATGAAATAGTGGAAGAGGCCTCCTATTTATATGAGAAGGAAACAGCTCGAGAAAATTAGCACTCTGGTCCCTGAATTTTATAGGTAATGGCAGCTAGGTCCCTAGATTTTCGAAATTATACAATTCGGTCCCCGAATTATGCAAACATTGAGCAAGTTAGTCCTTCCGTCATCCAAGGTTAAAAAAAAGATGATGTGGCATGGATGGAGGCTGACGTGTACCGTTAAGTGCTACGTGGCCGTTAACTGCCACGTCAGCACCAATTAAACACAAAATAAAAAAAAAAACATGCCACATTTGTAATTCTCGCCACATAAGCATATACATAAAAACAATTGACTTGCAAATCAGTCCCTAACCCATTCTATCCCATTATTCTTAACTTCCCCCTCTTTTTCATCATCGTCAGTCATTTTATTCCTAAATCCTCAAAATAAGATTGTAAAGTGTCCCAAAACTCTTCGAAACATTCCAATTTAGTCCTTCATCCAAAACTCTTTCAAGGACTAAATTGATACGTAAGGACTAAATTGAAATAAAAAACCCTAAAACCCCTAAACCCTAAAATGCACGTTTTGGTCCCTAGAGTTCATCATCATCATCATCTTCTTCTTCTTCTTCTTCCCAAAAATTGAAAAAATATTTTAAAAAAAAATTGATTCAACTTTGTATATTGACTAAAAAGTTCATCATCATCATCATCAGCCATTGAAGCAAGAGACGTAAGCCCAAGTCGAAGAACATGGGTCGGTTGTGTGGTTCCAAGATTTGAGCCTATTTTGAGAATCAGAAGCAGGTTTGAACGCCATGAGAGTATCTAAATTTGGATTTCTGGATGATTCGACGAGATGAGGGAAATGGAAAACGAAGGAGAAGAAGATAGAAAGTAGAATGAAGTAAGAAGGTAACGTCATTTTTGGTACTGATGATACAAAGAGAGACAGAGACGAAGCAAGAGGAAGAAGAAGCTAGAGTGAGGAAGTGAGAATGTGAGAAATGGGTATGGGTTCTAACAATTGAAAAAAAAAATCACTTCCATTCCATATAAAACTTCACTTTGAATATGATGATGCTTGAATCTCACTCCCTCACTCAAAAAACTTCCATACCCATTTCTCAAATTCAAGCACGAAATGGAAGTGATTTTTTTATTTATAATTTTCAATTTCTGGGGAAGAGGAAGATGATGATCAAGAAGAACAAGAGGTTAAAAATGAGTATACAATCAAATTCTTGAGTATACAATCAGACCATCAGGTATTGCACCTAGGTAGATTTCCTCACTAGTTAATGATTCAGTTTTGGAACACAAGGTCTAAAGGGTTTTTTGTACTTGTACGGCTGCATATAATTGGTGTGATTTTCTAATTGTGTAGTGGTTCTACTGAGAATTCTAATCTCACGTCCGCTAATATATGCAGGATTAGAACTTGTTGAGGAAGTGTACGAATGAAGCTTCAAATGGATTGAGCTGTCCTAATTGATAATGTGATTGCTCCTGCCAGCCTAAGTAATGCTAAGTTTTGAATTTAGTTCTATGACGGTGATCTTATTCTAATAAGGAGTTGAACTTAAGGATTATAAGAGATAATTGATGTAATAAGTACATGACATCTAGATGATAATGAAAGAAAAAATTATTCACTCTTAGATTCCACACTCATTTGCACTCATTCACCATAACTCCTAGTATGGGATGTTATAATTGTCCCCCTTTTCACAAAAAATCCCACTTATTTATAGAGATGAAAGGAGAACCAATCAGGATCAAAAATTAATGTTGATTGAAAGGATAATTTATGAAATTAAAACCAATTGATAAATCTATAAATTTGAGTTATCTAGGTTATATTTATGACTTATTTTAGAGGCTTTTGTATTATTTTAATAAGATTTGAGCCTAGTTTTAGTTAAATGTTTAGTTTTTATATTTTTAGAAATTTTTTATTATTTTAGTTATTTTTACAGTTTTCATTTATATTTTTATTAGTTTTATCATCATTAGTAATCTATGAAGCATGGACACTTCACTTTGAGAGCGTGTCGCCACACCCGTATACGACACCCATATGACACATATTCATAAGTTTCAAAATATAAAATCAATTTTTTTTGTGACTTTAACATGACAAACAATAGAAAATAATGACACATATGACATATATTATGAATAGATATTTTAATTTTAAAGTTTTCATCAAAATTTATGGATTTTGGTTATTTATATATATAAATATATGTCATGTCGTGTCGTATAATTTTAAAATTTTGACGTGTCGGTGTGTCCATGTCCGTGTCAGTGTCTATGCTTCATAGTTAGAAATCAACTCTAGTTTTAGTTTCTTGTTGTGCAAGAAACCAATTTTAAGCAGTTGTAAAGCAAATAATACAAAAGGAGTTTGAACCAGAGTCATATTCCAGCAAGAGGAGACGTGTGGAAGAAAATTTCATTGAGCCGTCACTTGAGTCGTCACTGAGCCTCCAGCTCAACATGACGGCTCAAAGTACAAAATTTGTCTATAAATATATTTCGGCATTCTGAGCATTTAATCCTTCAACGACTTCGTCATCAAACGTCGTCTTCCTCGTGTTTCGTTAGGTTTCCATCGTAGATGCAAGTATGTAGCGAGGCGAAGGCGAGAAGTTTAGTCTCTTCCATAGTTTTGATCGTGGTGGAACTGATGGTGGAGTCAAAATCCAAATCTGGAGATCCGAAGTGCAGAGATTGATGACCTCAACCTTCGAGTTTCTTAGTTTGCTTATTGATTTCTCTCTCTCTTCTATGTTCTTAACTATGAGTGGCTAGATTTCTTGTTTTCTCTAGAGTTGTGAACTATTTGATGATGATATATATATATATGATAATATTTTGGTTTTGATGATTATGTTGGTTCTTTATGTTCTTAAATTCAGTTATCCTATCTTAATTGTTCTATCTTGATTAGCTACCAAGATATTAAGAAGTCTTATCGGTGCTTCAAAAGAGACCCTTAAGATAGGCTATTGTTTAATTGCTCTTAGACATTGATTTATTACATGGACAATTTATTAGTGTCTGTTAGTTGGACGGAAGTATCTGCTAACCTAAGGGAACTTGCTAACGAACTTGAACTTAAGGCATTAAAGTAATTTTAATCCTCATAGGAATATAGATGGATTAATTATATTTAATAGGCTTATTTGAATTCATAATGTTTCCAATAATCATCAACACAAATATTTTATTGAATCAAGTAAGAATCAAACCTAGGGAAGTCCTTCAATTAATGAAATATCCGTGTTTACTTTGTTTTTATTGTTTTATTTTATTATTATTTGTCTTCCAATCTCACTCACTTTGTTAGCTCAGATTAATAGAACCAATACAACGTTGTGCTTATAATAATATTCTACCATTAAACTCCTTGTGGGACGATACATGATACTCAAGTTTATATACTATTTTTGATAGTGTATACTTGCACTAAGAATTTATAAATTTAAAACTTCTTATTTTTCTTATCAAAGAAAATTCCCATACACCAATCAATCATGATTCAAAATTGATAATGAAATCTGAAATTTTAGGAAAGATTTGGATCCAATCAAGAATTTAATATGTTGAAAATTGATCTCCAAGTAACTTTCTTTTCTCTTGCAAAATGTGCTTCATAGCTAAGTAATTTCCTTTTCTCTCTCATACATGCTTCATGGCAAAGGAAGAGTTGATGAATTAATCATTCTAAAAATTTATTAAGATAAATTTTATGCATGACATTATCAACAAATGAACTTTGGCTCGAGTGATTCAGGCTTAGGAATTATGAGGAAGTGAGTTCAATTCTCATTTTGCCACTTTTACCATTTCATTTTTCCTCCTTCTCCTCTCCTTTTTCATTTTTTTATTCCTTTTTTTATTTATTTGTTTATTTTATTTATTTCTAGATGACCAAAGTCCTATTTTGGTCCCTCAATTTTCCAAAACTTTCCACCGTTAGTCCATCAACAAATTAAGAAAAGATAACTTTAACCTCCCAAAAAATTTATTATTTTGCATTAAAGTCTTTTTCCTTTTATAATAGGATTAAAATATAAGAAAAAGAAAAAAAAATAAGTGATTAAATTGATTTCACACTAAAATTGAAAAACAAAACGGAGCAACAAGCTCGTTTTCTTATTCTTCATTCTACCCCATCATCATCTTCTTCTTCTACCCACCACTACCACCAGCATCATCATCAACTTCTCAACAATCGTAATCTTCTTCAGCAAACTTCCGGCGACTGTATAATTTTTCGGCAACTTTCCAACGAAATACACGGCGCCTCCGAAGACCCATAAATTTTCCTCAATCATCAGAGGTTATTTTATTCCACTCTCTTACAATCTCCCTCACCCTTTTTCTCTCATTTCTGTATTTGGTCATCTTTTTCTTTCCTAAATTCAACCCTTTGATTTTTTTACCATTTTCGTACACGTATAGCATCTTCTAAGCCAGATTTTTCTATATATAGATTTGGAGAAGTCTTGGGATTTAGGTTGTAATGTGGCAAGGTGGATGGTTTCTCATTATTGAATAGCTATGACTACGAATTCGTCTCTAGATGGTATCGCCTGCCTTATTGTTATTAGTCTCTAGCCCCATTCGATATATATATATATATATATATATTTCTAATTCACGCTTTTGCCATTAGTTTTCCCGATGATTCCGTTTCGTTCTTTTAAAATCATCGGGAGAAGATTCGTTCTTTTAAAATCGTCTCTGGATATGACTTTTCTATCCTCCGATGACCCATAAATTTTCCTCAACCGTCAGAGGCACCGTGTATCTCGCCGAAAAATTACACAGTCACCGGACATTCGCTGGAGAAGATTACGATCGCCGATAAGTTCAGAGAAGAACAAGAAGAGATGGTGGTGGTGGTGGTGGTAGAAGAAGATGATGATGATGATGATGATGATGGGGTAGAATGAAGAAGAGCTTGTTGCTGCGTTTTTCTTTTTCAATTTTAGTGTGAATTCAATTTAACCCCTCATTTCTTTCTTTTTCTTACATTTTGATCCTATTATAAAAGGAAAATGATTTTAATGCAAAATAATAAAACTTTTTGGAGGTTAAAGTTAATTTTTTTTCCTTTGTTTAATGGAATATTTGAATGAAAAATGTTGAGGGACTAACGGTGAAAAATTTTGGAAAACTGAGGGAACAATTTAGAAAATTGAGCAAAACTGAAGGACTAAAATAGGACTTTGGCCTTTCTAGATTAAACTGTCTTTTATTTAAGGCTTTTTCCTTTGGGATTTTTTCTTATTAAGGCTTTCTGCCCCAAGATTCTAACTTCATTTTTAAATGCCCAAAAGGTTTATTTATTTACAAAAATGGTCAAAAATTTTTATTTATTTACAAAAACACTCCGAAAGAATCGAGTGTTCACAGCCCAGAACTTAATTAGAGACTTTGCTAATGGAATTCTTAGCTTAACTTGTAGCTCTTCTAGGTGTGAGCATAATTGGAGTGCTTTGGAGATGGTAAGTATTCAACTAATTACATATATTTTTCTAAAATACATACCTATCATTCAAATGAAATTAACAAAGAATCTATATTTCTTTTAGGTCCATAAAAAGAGAAAGAACCGATTGCATCAACAAAAGATGAATGATTTGGTCTTTGTGATGGCCAATTTGAAATTGCAAAACAAGCAAGAAAAAAATTTGTTGTTGTTGAGTTTGATGATATTCATTCTGATGATGAATGGATAACTAAACCGATGTATGAGAAAGAGATTGATGAAGAAAATGAGGAACTTGAACAACATCCTTCTGTAGCTGAATATGGTTGTAGATTTAGAAATTTCATGTCTTGATTAAACTCATCATAGATTAGGTGATGATGGTGGTGATATAGATATTGACAAGGAAGATGGTGATTATATTGGTGATGAAGATGATTGTTCCTACATGGCTATATTTTTATAATTAATTAATTAATATAAGAGGCAAGGTATCCGCAATGTCCTTACTCAGACAAGGTTGGGAATGTTGTGAAGGAAGGGAGACTCCTCCCTCCTTACCCGGGAACAGTCCTAGGGTGTGGCTTGGTAGGATTGAAGTAAAGGCTCCTTCGTGTTCAGTCACGATCACTTAAGTAAGTAAGGTAAGGATTTATATTTAGTAAATATAATATTGTTCTATTGAGCTCAAATCCCATCATCCTAGCTTTATTAGTAAATAGGGGTTATTATGAAATGAAGTAAACTAGTTAAGGACCAAAGTGTTATTTTAGCCATATTCTTTCATCTTTTCTTCTTCTCACGTTACATGAGACATTATGCGTCATTTACATGTGGATTAAATTGAATTGAAGTCTATGGCCGTTTGGTGAGTGTTCATAACAAATGAATGTAGTTAAATATATATAATGCAATATAATAAATATAGAGAAGGTGAAGGACGGTTATAAGTCCATGTAATTACATATTAAATAAGGCATTAAGGTATATGGAGAAGACAGAGAGAGGGAGAGATGGGGGAAGTCACGTAGAAGGCAATAGTGAAAGAGAGAAGAAAGAGAAGAACTCACATATATTAGAAAGAGAGACGTAGTTTTTATGGGGAGGCAACTCATCTTTTCCTTCTTTTAGTCTTGAGATATTAGAAAGAACCACTCTTTTCCTTGAACTCTTTAGAACATACTTA
Source organism: Chamaecrista fasciculata (assembly GCA_003254925.1). Classification (NCBI taxonomy): domain Eukaryota; kingdom Viridiplantae; phylum Streptophyta; class Magnoliopsida; order Fabales; family Fabaceae; genus Chamaecrista; species Chamaecrista fasciculata. The sequence goes on along the minus strand of QANZ01014541.1, from coordinate 13,399 downwards.
GTTTTACTATATTTTAGGTCCTCTTGTCTTACCCATTTCTTACTTAAAGTGCTTTACTTCTCCCCTATTAAGACCATCCTAGAGATTGTTTCCTATTATTTAATCTAGTATTGTTATTCTTTACTTTGATTATTATTTTACTCTATTTATCTTCTTTTGCTCTAGACCTCCAAGCATGAACCTATCCCGTTCCCGGAACATTTTGGCGACTTCACTCAGGAGAAAGAGCAATTCAAGATCCTCAAAGATTTATGCATAGGAACACATTAGACTTCCTTTAAATTCATTTTAGAAAAAAAAAAGGTGAGAAAGAAAAGATTTAGTGAAGAGAAAAAAAGAAAGAAAGAAAGAAGATGTAGTCACGAATTTAAAGAAAGAAAGATGAAGTTGTAGTCATAAAAACAAGAGAGGGAAAATTGCAGAAAGAACCCCAAAAGTTTTGATTTTTAGCATTTGAGTCCCTAAGAAGTTAAGCTTTTATCAAAAATTGTGAAAGATGCCTTTAGAGGGAGGAGACCTCCTAAGAGAAAGAAGTATCTATTTGAGTAGTGGAAAGTCTTAAAGGTAGTCTCCACCTAAGAGAAGTGTAAAAGTGTTTAAGAGTGACACCTACGACATAAGAGGTGGCAAGTATACTACTTAAGAAAATTACCTTTCACCTACAAGTGGTATCTATCTAAGAAAGAGACATCCTCCACCTATAGGTGACTTTTACAAAAGAACATGTCCTTAGGACAGTAAACTAGTCAAATTCGGGACTTGAATGAACTTTATGAAAATATTTTGGGCAAAAACTGCAATTTCACCCGAAGTACATAGCATAAATTATGAAACAGTCTTAAATTTCAGAAAAGTATGAAATTTAGTCCTTGACCATACTAAAATTACATCTTCACGTATGTATACATGCATAACCGTTACATGATCATTTAGTTTGTAAATATGACATGAGCAAAATTACATTTAGCACCCTAAAGCTTTTCGGTTTTTACATCAAAGTCCCTTTCTCATGCAAACAAGGACTAAAACGAAAAAAAGAAGAATATTCAGGGTCTCTTATGAACTTTCAACCAAGGATTCACAGGTACAAAAGGAAAAAAAAAGTCAGAAAGAGACAATGCAAAAGTTTTAGTAAGTGCAATTTAGTCCTAGTCACTCAAATTCCTGTTTCTATTTTTTCACCAATTAAGTGAAGTTTACTATTGCTATTATTCTTAAGTCATTAGTATTATAGTCATGAAAAAAAAGAACTTCTTTCATATTCATCTTTCTATATATAAAGATGCCCCTAGTATTTGTTTGGGGGCCTATGAGTTAAGTCCTATAAAGTTTCTCTTTTAAGCATAAGGTAACAAGATGAAGGAAGTTTGAAAGAGGATTAGAGATCTCAAGGTATGCTAGTAATTTATTTAATTATTTATTACTTATGTAAGTTTGAGCAAAGTTTAGAACTTGAAATAGATTTGATAAGATCAAGTTTTAATTAAGCTGTAAATCTTTTATATANATATATACACTCACATGAAGTCTCTTCAGCATTTAGCATGTCAAATTAAGAGCAATATATTGAAAGTCATGTCAAATCATTAGTAAGCATGAGGATTTTGCATAAGAACTAATTCATATTTCTTTAAGTGAATTTTATAGTATACTCATATTTTTATTTTTTTTAAAAAAAAAAGCCTCCGATATTTGTTTGAGGGCTATGAGTTAAGGTTATGACATGGATGCCTCGATATAAATTTATGAAGTGCCTGTCTCAAAGTAATTCATATGAAGAAAGAACAATTCTCCATTTTAAGCATATGGGACCCAGTAAGTATCTTTTATCTTATTTATTTATCTATATATATTTAAGTTTCAGGTAGAGTTAAGAGAAAAAAGGGTTTAAATTTAAAACAGCCCTTAGATATTCGCAACTCAATGGCTAATCAGTGCTTAAAAAAAAATCAAATTTGTCTCTTTGTTATTAAGGGGGCTCTCATCACGCAAGAATAAGGAAGGGAAGAGTATGTAGCTTATTCTTAATTAGTTGTTAGAAGATTCATGTGTCTGTCTTATTGTTTTATAATTTATGCATATGAGTTGCTTTATATATATATATATATATATATATATATATCTTAGTATGCAGAAGTTCGAACAAGGTATGTCATATATAAGGTCAGATTTTTCTTTATTTATTTATATTCTCCAATGAAGAAGGCTTTTGAGAGAATGATTCACATATGCCATAGGTTACATTCAACATAAGAATTTTCTGTATATCCCATTTATAGAATTTAATGAAGATAATGGTGGGATTGAATTGAAAGAAAGTGTTAAGTCTGATTTCATTATTATTCGTATGTCATAATGCTTTGATAGTCATATTTCTATATTTGTATTAGTGATTTTTTAGGGCCTGTAAATTAAGCCTTCATTATATGTGGTCCTAAGTTAAGTCTTTTAGAGCTACAATTATCATTATATTATTTCAGTAAAATCAAAGCTTCAAGAAGTTAAAGAAAATATTTTTTTTAAAAAAAAAACGTATGAGTTAATCCGTCCCTCGGACAGTAAACTGAGATACTCCCTAGTGAGCAAAGAGCTTCAGGGTGCCAAGTGAATCTGTCCCTCGGACAGTAAACTAAGATACTCCCTGCTGATCAAAGAGCTTCAGGGTGCCAAGTGAATCTGTCACTCAAACAATAAATCACAATGGCTCACTCTTCCCCCATAAAGGAGAGTGCGATGGAGATCGTCTCCACTAGTAATTATGGTGATATTAAAGTATCTCATATCAAAGTCTCTATGACACTAAGCACCTATATCCTGCCTTGAAAGGGAAGGTTAAAGAGGATGAAACATATTAGTATACATACATCCTGCTTTAAAGGAGAACGTTAAAGAGGATAAGACATATTAGTATACATATACATCCTTCCTTGAAGAGAAGGTTAAAGATGATGAGACATCTCAGTTAATAAGACCCTCTCACACTTTGCCTTTAAGATAACAAGGTTAAAGAATCTGTGATAAGCTTTGTAATTCATACTCCTAATGCACATGTACATGAGCTAAGAGCTTTTCCATATACATGTGCAGGGGGCCTAATGTTCCTACATGGCTATATTTTATAATTAATTAATTAATATAAGAGGCAAGGTATCCGCAATGTCCTTACTCAGACAAGGTTGGGAATGTTGTGAAGGAAGGGAGACTCCTCCCTCCTTACCCGGGAATAGTCCTAGGGTGTGGCTTGGTAGGATTGAAGTAAAGGCTCCTTCGTGTTCAGTCACTATCACTTAAGTAAGTAAGGTAAGGATTTATATTTAGTAAATATAGTATTGTTCTATTGAGCTCAAATCCCATCATCCTAGCTTTATTAGTAAATAGGGGTTATTATGAGAGAAAGTAAACTGGTTAAGGATCAAAGTGTTATTTTAGCCATATTCTTTCATCTTTTCTTCTTCTCACGTTACATGAGACATTATGCGTTATTTACATGTGGATTAATATGAATTGAAGTCTATGGCCGTTTGGTGAGTGTTAATAACAAATGAATGTTGTTAAATATATATAATGCAATATAATAAATATAGAGAAGGTGAAGGACGGTTATAAGTCCATGTAATTACATATTAAATAAGGCATTAAGGTATATGGAGAAGACATACAGAGGGAAAGATGGGGGAAGTCACGTAGAAAGCAATAGTGAAAGAGAGAAGAAAGAGAAGAACTCACATATATTAGAAAGAGAGACATGTAGTTTCTATGGGGAGGCAACTCATCTTTTCCTTCTTTTATTCTTGAGATATTAGAAAGAACCACTCTTTTCCTTGAGCTCTTTAGAACATACTTAGTTTTACTATATTTTAGGTCTTCTTGTCTTACTCATTTCTTATTTAAAGTGCTTTACTTCTCCCCTATTAAGACCATCCTAGAGATTGTTTTCTATTTTTTAATCTAGTATTGTTATTCTTTACTTTGATTATTATTTTACTCTATTTATCTTGTTTTGCTCTGGACCTTCAAACATAAACCTATCCCGTTCCCTGTATAATGATGATGGAGGAGATGATGATGATGATGATGATGATGATGATGATGATGATGATGGAGAAGATTTTGAGAAGGCTTTTGAAGAACTTTGTTAGTTTGAGTGTATGATTTAATTTCTAGTTTTGATGAACTTATGTTATCTCGCTAATTTGTTAGGGTAATATTAGTGTTAAATACTTGGACTTATGTATTTTGATCAATGAATGCTAGATTGGGATATTTATTAAAAGTTTTATGCATCTAAATTGATTAAGTGAAACATATATATATTCTGAAAAAATTTTCATTTATATACAGGTTTTACGATACGATTTTACCCCATATTTTCGATTTTACCTAAACTCCTGATTTAGAAAACTTTGGAGACAATAATGATGATAGCATACCATTGATCATTATTTCAGAGGTAATGGTTGCAACCTTTCGCAATAATTTTTCTATCATTAACTTATATTAGTTAAGTTATTATTCTAATTCTTCATTAGATTTCAATGTCAACAAGAGGGACAATCAAGTAGAGCAAGTGCAACTACTCCAACAAATGACAAGAAATTTCTTGATATGTAGTATTGATGCTCATCTTCAATATGTGTCACTTGTCACAGTATTTCTAAAACCTCATGCATCATATTGACTCATTTGAGAATGAAATATTAGAATCCAAGACAATAACCAACGAAAATTTTAATATATTGTATGAAAAATATAGTAAAATATGGCAAAACAAAATGTGATCCAATATTCAACTGGCATTGTGGAAAATATCGTTTTTTTACTTCAAAAGAAATTGTCGCCAAATTTTATAAAAAAAAATTGAAAAAAATAAGTAAAACAATTCAAAAATAATTCAGACAAATATAAGACTTAATTTGAAAAAACTTGTTTCGAATCAAAGATGGGTCCGAGGGTCATTTGTTTTTTAGAAAATGTGTTAGGCATCCTAAAAAACTCCTCTAATAGAAAGGTTATCCTAAAACAATTGTATAAAAATTAAATAGCTAAAAAAGTTCATAATTAATTATCCCAAATAAAAAAAATCAAATAATAATTTATGAAAAAAAAATATAATAAAGTAGACAAAAATAATCAACAAAGAAGCAAATAATAATTTGCATTAAAAAATGTAAGAATAATAATTTACAAAGAGAAAAACAATAATTGGCAACTAATAATTTAAAAAGAAGAGAGAAAAATAAAATAAAATGCAAGGTTAGACTTGACTCAGGTGAAAACTTTAAGACTTACATACCTAATTATAAGTGATTATAATCCACACATTTTGAAAAAGAGTTTATTGTTTGTTGGAAAGACAAGTTACTCGGTTACTCTCTTCATAGTAAAAAGTTAGGGCATTCAAATAAACATTGCTTGAAAAAATAAACACTCAATAAGATGATAATAAAGTAAACATACTTTGAGATTTTAATTAAGAGTATTCAAATCGTTTTAAGATTTCCAAAGGGATACTGTCACACAAAGATTAAGATCAAACCTATATACTTATAGTCTAGACCTAAACCCTAAGAAAAATGACATTATTTTTGGAAAGATTGATAGGGTAACCTAATATCTCTTCTTTTTATTATCATCTTTAGTGAAAAATCTAAACCTAAATTTTACAAGACTTTAAACCTAAACCTAAAAGACTTCAAATCTTTGACCCAAAATACTTGAAAAGACTTTAAATATTTGACCTAAGAAGAAATTAATATTATTTTGTGTTGATTTATAGGGTTAACCTAACAACAATTCCTTATATCCTAAGTGAAACTCCAAGATATGCAAAGAAAATAGAAGTAAAAAGAAAAATAATTAAAAATACTTTGGAAAATAAAGAAGATAGAAAAATCAGGAGAATAATTCATCTTCGAAATGAGCATTTCCCGCGAGGACAATTTGCTAAGCTCAAGCCTAGAGAAAGAAAGTAAACAAAATAAAAGAAACCAAAGAAACTAAATGAAGCTAAAGAGGTTGAAACTTACATGAGAGAGAGAGAGAGTGCTTTGAGAAAAGAGGATGTTTTAGAGAATTTTTTTGGATCCCTAAAATTAGAAATTGAACCTCTATTTATAAGAAAACAAAAAAGTAGAATGAATCCTAATAGTGTGTCGAGGCGCTGCCATGGCGCATGTTTAAAAATTAAACCATCCAATTAGAAAGAGCGTCAACCTCATATGTATATAAATAGGTTGTGCATCGCAGTGTACACTCATGACGTGTGGCCACTAAGAAATCTTAAAACTCAACAAAAATGCCTGTAACTACAAAAAAAAAACAGAATTAGCTACGAGATTTTTAAGAATACTCAACTTACATAGATTAATCTTACAATCTATGTTGATATTTATTGTATGTTATGGATCTTATGTAAGAATTGATTTTTTGTTAATTATATTTCAAATTTTATGTTTATTATTATTTTTGCATTATTTGTAGAACTCAATAATAACAATATAAGTAAAATAAATTAGAAATAATAACTACTGATTATTTATAGAAAAAGCTATATATTAGTTTGAGAAATTAGTTGTGGATTAGCTAGGGACTAGCTATGAATTAGCTACAAAAATTAGCTACCGATTAGCTATCGATTAGCTAGGGATTTTAGTTGCTTTGTTAAATGAATAGCTACGGATTAGCTATAAATTAGCTACGGATATAAAGAATTTAGCTAGGGAATAGCTACGGAATTAGCTGCGGGTTATCCATAGCAAATTAGCTACGGACATGATAATCTGATCTCCAAAAAGTTTGCTACGGATTTGCTATGAATTTGCTACGGAAAATTCTGTAGCTAATTAGCGACTGGCCAGAAGCTACAGACGATTCCGTAGCTGATCCGTAGCTAATCCGTAGCTAACGTATTTAGCTACGGATTAGCTATGGATCAGCTACGGAATCGTCCGTAGCTAATCTCGTTTTTTCTTGTAGTGTGTGCACCATGGGGTTACATCTGCAGCAAAAGAATTGTTTTGTTTGCCACAACGCACTGCCTTGTGTGTCGCGCCACACAGCTATGATCCATACAGATTTTTTTTAGGAAAACCTAAAGTATTAAAATCCTAAGGTTAAAATATTTATATAGAGGCCCATAAAAAAATGTGATGTTCACAATTACTCATCTTCACTTGTTTATTTCTTATGCATGGAAAGTAAGAAGTAGTTTGAAGGTTTCTATTTGAGAGCAAGTGAAGAAAATGAACATGTATTTTGGCCGAAGTGAAAACTTAATTTATGATGCATGCATGCATAAATGAATGTCTTGCCTTGCGTCTTGGAATGGGGACATGGTTGTTCGCTATATTAAAGTGAGGTGACCTCGATTCAGTCATGCGTCAAATTTTGGGGTTTCCAAATTTGATAGTGCTTCAAAGTCTAGTGATAATTTTCTCTCAATGTGATGCAGTCATTCAATTGAAACTAGCTTGCTCTATACACGATGTAGTTCCTTAGCTAGTGGATGGTGGGTGCTAGTTTTCTTTGAATGTGATGTAGTCCTTCAACTGGCATTAGTCTTCTCCGAATGTGATGCAATCCTTTAATTTACTGACGACCCTCATGATGTGAAATGCTTTTAGGATCAATCTTCTCTAAATGTGATGCAATCCTTTGATTGAAACTAACTTGCTCTATACATGATGCAATCCCTTGGCTAATAGAAGGTGGGTGCCATTGTTCATTGAACGTTATGTAGTCCTTTAACCAGTCACTGGTTGTAAATTGCGGTTGCGGTTGCGGATGCGGTTGCGTTACGTTTACTGCGGTTGCGGGTGTTGCAATATAGGTTGCGACTGTTGCGGTGTAGTCGTTGCGGTCTGATGCGGGTTGCGGCCACCACCGCAACAGCAATATTGCGGGCGCAATTGCGGTTGCGGACCGCAATTTGCAACCATCCAGTGTTAGTCTTCTCTGAATATGATGCAGACCTTTGAGTAATAAACGACTCTCATGATGTGGGACACTTTTAGGATCAGTATATCTAAATGTGATATAATCTTTAATTGAAACTAACTTAATTACTCTATATGTGATGCAGTCCTTTGGTTAGTAGATGGTGCGTGTCAATGTTCTTTGAATGTGAAGCAGTCCTTCAACTAGCGTTAGTCTTCTCTTAACATGATGCAATCCTTTGACTATCTTAAAAGGTGATGAGTTCCATTGTTGATTAAGATGCTTGGTGGTACAGTGTCAAGATGGACATGGTGCCATTATGACATATTTGAATAATTTTGCTTTCCCAATGTGTTAGGTTGATGTCTAGTGCTTAATATAGACTATATTTTTATGCTAAAAGGCCATGGTTTGAAGTGGGAGATCTCATCTTTTTAGTTAGATCGTTGTACGGAGTAATGCTAATGAAGTGGAGATATTGAATGTCTTGTTGCGTCTTTAGACTCTTCTTAGAGCTTTAATTATGGCCTAGTGTCTTGTTGTCGTGGCCGATGAAGATTCCAGGGTAATTTTTTTCATTGGCCTTTCCCGAGATGCATTATTCTGCCAAGAAGGTTAGAGAATGATTCCAAATTTTTTGGATGCATGTAATCTTTCAATTAAATTGTCTAGTGAATTAGTCAATGCCATATTTAACAGAGGGAAAAAAAGGTTAGTAATTATGATGCATTTGATGCAAGAAAATAAAGTTGAGGGAAGAAGCTTATTAAATGATCAAGCTTCAAAATTTTGTGATATGCATGAGTCAAGGGGAATAGGAAGAATTCGAGGGAAAATTGCTCAACAAGAAATGTGATTTTATGGAAGATAGATAGGGAGAGGAAGGTATTTGAGGGAAGAAGCTTATTAATGTGATTTTATGAAATTAGAGCTACAAGTTACTCTTGATGAGTTCTTTCTCTATCTAGTTGAGATTATTAGCAAATAAGATCAAATAGTAAGTACACCGAAATTGAGTTTGGTCAAAACAACATTATCAACTTTCAGAGTACTATTTCACCTCATTTGTCAACGCTTCTAATGTAACACCCCGACTTTTGGAAGGATCTGTTAATTGATGAATGATATATTGATGATGGTACCAAATGAGAGATGGATCCGAAAATGAGGATTAGAAGCTTCAGGGACTTAACTGCTAGTGCAAAAAGGACTATAAGGCAAGGACGAAAGACGATTTGAGGGTTGAAAAGTGGACTTTTAGAAGATTTTTCAGAATGGTAGTTTGGTAATTATTTTGACCAGCTCGCCGGCAAGGTACTAGCGAATTGCCCGGAATATAAATTCTGGGCAGCAACTCGAAAATGGGCATTTGAGGAGCATTTTCTCAATCCCAGAGAGAGAAGGAGCTGTAGCAACAAGAATTCATCAAGATCTTGAGGAAGGATGTTCTAAATCTCTCCTTGAATCTCATTTCTTCACTTGCATGAATGTTTTCTGAAGTTGCAGTTTGGTCCATTTTCACTATTATGCCTGATTTCATCCTTGAATGTTCATGCATGTGCGTTTTGAGCATGGATTCGTGTTTTCCACTACGTTTAGTAGCACATATGTCAATTGCATGAAGTTTGAAGGAAGATTTGAGTGGTTTTGTGTCTATAAATAGAGCTCGTCATTCCACACTCAAAGCGCACTAGGAACACACCGAAAAACACCAAGAACCTCAGCACGAAGAAATCAGTAAAATAGCTTAGGAGTTACTCTAGAGTATGAGTAACTAATTAGGTAGATACTTGAGGAATACCTCAAGGATGCGACTTGAGTTCATCGCACTGTTCATGTAGAGTCCAGATATTGGTATTGCATTTATGAGTATTCTCAATTTCTTCATAGGTATGTGTTGAATTGTTTATACATTAGAAAGTATAGTTTTTAGGATTGTTCTTATTTTCTCTATTTGTTCATTGGTCTGATCTGTAATATAGAGATTACTTTGAAAGGTTAATGATAAATTCTCGTATTTCCAAGTATTGGTTGAGTTATCTATCCTAAATCTATATCTATCGCCATTGCTTTCATTGCTAATATATTTGAAGATGACGATAGCATTTTCCTATAACTAGGGTGGATTGCACTTCAATTATATAATTAGTATTTATGATTATTAAATACATCATTGGATGTGGTTATTTGATGCAAATCATTTATCTCCTCTTTATCATTCATGAACTATGATAGTCCATCTCTAAGGTTTCTCTCAACTATTGTTCTTTATTCATTTGAAATTGTAATCAGCACTTTTACCAATTAAAACTACAAACTTCACCTCTGGTCACAGTTCTCTTAGATCTCATCACATTGAGTTCCGCGAGAGATTCGACATTGGGTTAGCATCTATACTATATATTAATATATAGTAATACTTGCGAGGCTCGAGTATTATTAATTTGATTCGGTTCTGACACCTTACGACGGGTGCCCGCATCAGCATGAAATGCATAAAGAAAGAAAGACATTTAAAAGACAACTGAGGATGTTAGTGCGTCCTGCCTAGTGGCCTGAGTGCCAATATTATGATGACCGGGGACGATGGAAGGACCCGCTCGGAGGCCATTGAATTGTGTACACGTCGGGGGATGCCCTGGAAGGCCAACTGATGTGTCGGTCGCGACCAACTATGATGTAAAGTTAAGTAAAGAAGACAGTAAGTAATGAAAGAATTGCATATGTTGCATAAGTACGGATGATTCTGATATCTTCTCTGACTCACATGTTTATGATTATGTACTAATGAAGTGATGGAGATTGTGCCTTACGGCCAATCATTTTATGTGTATGAACATATTGTTTGACTGATTTATGGATGATAAATTGTGTCGTTATCATATTATTAGCATGTTTACTGTGACAACAATCCGTGATTAATTATGTGATAATTATTCTAAACTGTCCCTGGTCGATTATTCACGTGGGAACGTGAATGAACTAAGACTAGCATGACTTTGGTGTATAGAGATACACGCATGAGATGCTTTTCGAGAGTCATGGTGCAATTATGTAAAGGGTTACAAGTTGCTGGACCGACCCGGAGAGTCCTGCAAGGGTTTAGTCATGAGCTAGCCTCTCCTGTACACTTGTCACAATGCCCTTAAACCTGAGGTCTTGACTATTCCGGCGTTGTACTTGCTGAACTTTGGCCTAATCCAACGTTGCCCGTAACAAGGTAGCCATACAGGCTAGGTACGGGTTTAGTTGTTTGCCGTGCTGAGGAATGTGGTTGACCAAGAAGGAATTTTGTCTCTCATTAAGTTGAGAGATATTTAACTGGGCCCCTCGATGAGTCTGTCCAAGGAATGTGTGGCCACACAGGGAAATGGGACTAACTCAAGGAATCGAGAAAGTTATGGTTTGGATTAAGGATGACTTTCCCGTGCCTTATCCATGACCAAAATATCGTGTGACAATAGGGATTATGACAAGGTGGTACTAAGGTTAAGTCGTTTATGTTAAAACGATAACTCACGTGTTTTGGGTAGTCATGATGGCTTGCTAGAGTCCACTCTCGACTTGTGAGTCATAGAGATGGCTTGCTGCCAACTTCACGTGAGGCCTACTGGGTCACACATGAGCAGGATCAAGATACTGTAAAGGGACACGAATTAGGGTTTAATTCGTGAGTCACTTTAGTGACACAATTTAAGACATAGTTGAAGGTCATAGGACATGAAGTCTTGTCTTAAATAAGATCTACATTTGTGATATTTAAATTTGTTAGACAAGTTTAAATATATTAATTGTTAAATAGTTAATTTGATTAATCTATTTACAATTGAATTCTTATTTAAAATATTAGGAGATAATGAGTTGATTAAGTCTCCTAAAAGTTAGGGGATTATTGATTTATTAAATTCTCTAATATTGAGGAATAAAAAGGTGAGGGTGGCGCCTCATTCTTAATGAAATTAATAAAATATGACTTTGTTAATTTGAATTCAAGATTTAAATGTGAATTCAATATTTGAATTTGAATTCAAGATTCAAATTTGAATTAAGATATTAGGGTAATATTTTAATTCAATTTGTTAAGGATATTAATAAGTTGGTTATAACTTCCTAAGAGTTAGGATTGTTATCTTATTTATTAAATTCCTATAAAAACTAAAGGGGGTGGCGCATTCCTTGTTATCCAAGTGCAAGATTTGATCTTTCATTTTGAATTTCAAGAATGCATTTTGAATTTTAAATAAAGATATTAATGTAATATTTTAATTAAGAATTCAAATCCTCCTGACTCACTCTGACCAATGGGAAGTGTGCTTTCAAAATTTGGATTTCAATATATGATCTTGAAATTCAAATAAAGATTGCCTATTATTCTTGAATTATAATATTAGTATCAGTGTAATATTATAATCAAGATTTTGGGAATCCTTATTTCTTGATTATTAATTACCTATTTTCAAGAGAGTGAGACTATATATATAGTCACCAAACTCGCCTAAAACCCTATCCCAAAAATAGTGTGAAAAGTCGCCTATCTTGAGGAGAGAATAGGGAAGTTCGACTAACCCTAAAACATAGGGTTTTGGAGGTGTTTTAGTGAGAGAGAAGGAGAGAGGCTCCAAGAAAGTTGTTCTTGGTTCATCTCTTGAGTGCGCCACTTTGGTCCTTGGATTTCAAGAAGTGTTCTTGAAATTCCAAGATTGTAGATCGGGTCCCAAGATCTCTTGGAGAAGAGATTGGAGGCTAGCACTTGGGTATCTGCCAAACTGTTCGTGTGGATCACCGGCAGAGGAAGGACACGAGCCCGTTGACTTCTTGGAATCGCGCAAATTTCAAAGCAACCGTTTGATTTAGGTAAACTTCTTTTCTCGCTGGTATAAACACCAATAGTGGATCCTGGGTGGAGATTATTAGATTTTGCGAAAATTTTAATTTTGCACTCTTTTCGCTGCGCTCGCTCTATAATCTCCAACAGTGGTATCTGAGCCACACTATCTGTGTGTTTATGCTAGTTTTGTGAATGTACATGTTGATGTATGTTTGTATGTTTACCGTTTTTCAATCGGTTTGCTCAAATCTTGCGTTTTTCCACCACACGTTTTAACCGGATCTAAAATGGTGCAAATTTATGTATTTGATACATAAGGTAATCAATTTGATTGATTAAAATTTTCTCAAAATTTTAGGTCTTTGCCAAAACCCTATGTGTATTTTAATTAAAATTGTTTTGATCATAATATTGTGGGGTGGCCAAAAATTATAAATTATGAATTTATAAATTTTTGGTCAATATATTCGAATTCTTGAATATGATTCTTGAATTCTTGAATTATTGATGCAAGACTTATTTTTCCAAGAAGACATGTTAATTGCACAAACCCTAATTGAACACAATCAAAAACGTTTTTTGTGTGTTGTTGTGTTGGAGATTGTGCCCTAGGGCCAATCATTTTATTTGAGAAAT